>JAWPHD010020350.1:0-32124 GCA_037043455.1 Cyrtodaria siliqua | reverse complement strand
CCCAAAGATGTTCTATGGGGGACATGTCTGGAGGCTTAGCGGGCCAGGGCAACGTTGCCACACCTTGCTGCCTTAGAAAGTAAACGCGAGCCCTGCGAGGACGTGCGTTATCGTCTTGGTACTCAAAGTTCCGCCCTACACGACCGTCGGGCGTAATATTTCATCCACATAACGTTGACCTGTCATGTTTCCTTGAACCAGTGTCAAATCCGTTCTGTTGTCGTAGGTTATGCCTGCCCAGAACATGATACTGCCACCCCCGTACCTATCGTGCTCTTGGACTGCCACCGGATGGTAACGCTCACCACGTCATCTCCAAACACGTAATCTCCCATCTGTGAAGCGTACACAGAACCGCGATTCATCGGAGAACATGGTTTATCTCCAATGACGGAGCTGACGACCTTCCAAACTGGTGTGCCCACTGGTTCCTGAGACGCTTGTGTGCTCTAGTGAGACAAACTCCTTGAAAGGACGCCGCGATTTCAATCCCGCACTTTTCAGTCTGTTTCGCATGGTTGACTTTGACAATTGGATACACGTGACAGCTCTGAAGTTATCCCTTAATTCCGGTGCAGAAATGAACATATTGCGCAAAGCGGTGGTTCGGATGTAACGGTCATGCAGGGGAGTTGTCTTTCGTGGCCTTTCCCTACTGTCTCTAATCTTGACCCCATCGTATTTTGATATCGGGTAACCGGTCTAGAAATGACACTTTTTCATTTTTCAAAGTGTTAAGCATTTTGAGATTGGCCAGCCTCAAACATGCCTATAGCACGCCTTTGTTCATTTTCATCATGTACACCATTTTGCGACCGTTTTCGAACCTTTAACACCATCAGTGAGTGTGACACGTGGCTGTACTATTGAGAGGCACGTGCTGGTAACCAGGATGTGCCATCCTGAACAGCATGATCTGCACGTGCATTAGACAATATTTGATTAGGTTTGCTGTCCTCGTTCGTTAGATATCCGAATTATAACAGAGCCGCCCATGGCCCTATCAATCCGAATGTGCAGAGGATTCCCATAATATTGTTCCCAGTATATGTCTAGTGGGCTGGCGTGGCTTAGTAGATATTTGTTACAAGCCTGTGTTTTGTATACGTATTTGGACACTCTCCTATGTTTTGTAATGTATTAACTTAAAAGTAGAGCATCCATGGCCGGAATAGGAAAGACGCTGCGTCTGAAACGTTCTCGCCTCTCGCCGCTGCGGGTTCGAATCCCACTGTGAGCTCGGCTTGTCAAGTAAGACAGTGTCGAATCGGGAGGTATACAGTACAGAGTCTAACCAGAAAAAATGGCGTGATCTACCAATACCACAAATCTACCGTCATATATGACCTAAATGTGCTTAAATTGACATAAACAACCATTTAAACTATTCAAAACATATTTATTTTACATCGATTGCGAATTGTAATGTATCCATGACGCTATGTTTAGTGGGCTGGCGGGGCTTAGTATATAGCCGAAGATATTCCTGTGGTTCTTTAACATTCTCGGGGGATAGCTCGGTTTACGTTCCCATCCGACGGACGAGGCTAAGGAAACGTTTGATGCACAAGAACAAACGGACGAAACTCAGTGGCACCGGTAAGGTTTGAACACTGATCTTTCGCGCAATCCACTGGGTTATGCCAGCAAAAAAAGAAGATAGAGTACTAGCAAAGCAAAGTATAGCATTTTTAAATAATTCCAGAGCCATGACTATGACGTTTCTAGTCCGAAATGGTTAGTTTTTGAATGTGTCTACACTTTCTTCTACAACCGATACAACAAACTTAAAGTAACACATATTAAAAATATTGGATGGAAATGGGTGGCTATGTCGGGCATGGTGTGGGGTGAGGGTGGGCGGGTTTTGGGTGGGGGTGACAGGGATGAGTGTTAGTCAGGTATGGCCGTCTTTCAAATTTGTCACACACATATAATCTCTGCTTGCCTTCTGACTGACGAAACCGCCATAATTCGAAAAGTACTAGTATTTATTTGCTCATTAACAAATTGACCACGTCCCTCAACCCCATCCAACCCACTCTACCCATTCCATTTGAAATGTTTAATCTCGTCTGACCGATGTCACTGATATGAATGTATGTGATGTAGAGAGAGCATTGCACGAAAATCATTCGAGTATTAAGGATATTGATTATGTGACCAATTTATGCCCATGTCGTCATCCCCGTCACAAAAATCGTTGTGGAAATGACTGTTGTGGTAATGACTGTTTTTTTGTGTGTGTTTTACAGGAAATGGACAAGACAGATAGGTTAAAACACTTTTATACCTAGGTACAGAATTGTGCAATGTAATGACGCTATAGACAACACAGTATTGTAAACAGTTGTCTTTAAAAGGCCGTTCTGATAATGTCATGGAGAAAACGTACTCTTAAAAAACTGAACGTTCCACTAACGCTAATCTAAAATATTTAAGTAGCTGCCAATATTAGATGGAAATATCTAGCCCCGGTAAAATGACGGATATCCTTGTCCGGTATGCAAGAAAGAGATGACGGATATCCTTGTCCGGTATGCAAGAAAGAGTTTTCTTGCATACCGGACAAGGATATCCGGTATGCAAGAAAGAGTTTCTTGCATACCGGACAAGGGTATCCGTCATTTTACCGGGGCTAGATATTTCCATCTCACCCTAGGGTCGAGATAAAATTCACGCGCGCCAACATCCGGTATGCGGGAAAACATGCAAAACGTTAGTAGCGTCAACGCACAACATGTCTCTGATATTCAAGAAAAAGAATCTATCATGGGTATTCGGTCCAACCCTCAGTATAAGGAGAGCCTCGGTTCCGATAAAAACACTTATACCTCGGGCTGGAATTCCCTATCTTCACCGAGGAAAACATGAGGAAAACACCTATCTCACATGACTAGAAATTGGAGAATATAAGAATCCATCATGAGTATCCATGTGAGATAGGGAAATCAGAGCCTCGTCCCTGGTTGCAATTCTGACCCTCGGGTGAGATTTCCCTATCTCACATGGATACTCATGATGAAATCAGAGCCTCGTCCCTGGTAGCAATTCTGACCCTATCTCACATGGATACTCATGATGGATTCTTATTTCTTGCATACCGGACAATTTACCGGGGCTAGATATTCCCATCTCACCCTAGGGTCGAGATAAAAAAAATATGGAAATGGGCCTAGAACCTTCTCACCCTGAACTGCAGAGTTGCTGCAAATTATATCGTAGAAACTCCATTTACGCTGGAGCCACGTTTATTGTTTTTCTGCCACTTTTTTGATGCGAGCGAGATAGCACCTGAAACAATGCAGGGATCATGATGAAGACCTTTAATGAACATGAAAAAAAAATGATAAAATGAACATGACTTTGGGGGGATTCTACCCCTCTGCCTGACCCTCCAAAGGGATCTGCAGTGGCCATATTCTTTGCCCCGTGAATTTAGAGTTGAGTACTGAAAACTCCTTTATTGTAGACCCGAGTACAGAATATTATTTAACATGAATTTCTTCATAAAAATTAACCAATTTGCTATTTATTCTTCTATTTTTATGAAGATGTGATATAAGTACAATAATTCTTTATTAAGTAATCAAAGGCCTCCGGCCCACAATACAAGTATAATACATAATGTGAACTATAACACCCCACCTGCTCAAATGTCATACAATTCCAACTAAATTTCAATATTTAACTGTGAGTACGAACTATACTTCATACCTGTTGATCTCTGATCTTTAACATGTTATGAATAAAAGATGAAATTCTAAATATCGTTGTTTTATTTGTACAACAAAGAAGAGAATAAAACGTTTCGATGGATTTATTGGCGGATATTGAATGTAGATATCGATTACGCAAATCTGTGTATCTATGACAAAAGAAAAACGCATGGTACTCGTCCTCAACAACTTCAATATCATTATGAACAAGACAATGAGTGCAAATGCGTTCTTCTCTATCCACGCCGACATGTCTACCCGTCTCTATATTTAGTTTATGACTTGAGCATCGAAATCGTGCCATAGCTTTTCTCAAATGAAATGGCATATCTAAACTAATGTATTTCTCAACGTTTAAAAGAGATTTGAAGTGTTTGTAATGGTCACATCGCGAAGAATTATCGATACTACTGTGCCAATCTTGTTTTAAGCAATCTGCGATCCTTAACTTGAGTTGGGACATAAATATATCAGGGTTACCTATATCTTGGGCTATCCATACGAAACCGAATCCAAACTTAAAAAGAAGATGTCTAACTTCTGATGCCCATGTTTTCCGACCTACATCGTCCAACGATTTAAGCATATTGTAACAACTTGTTGGATATCTAGTATTAGGCATTTGTAGGAGTTTACACCAATATTTTATACATCTTGAATAATATTCGTGGCATAACGGTAGTCTTCCGCACTCGCCGATAGCCATGCTATTATTTACCGAAAAGTTGATACCAAGGAACGATTTACATACTCGTGACTGTACCGATTCGATTTTGTCGGAATATGCGAAGCCCCAAATTTCTGAACCGTAACACAGTATGGGTTTGACCATCGCATCAAATATCTTGAACATTTCTGTACTGTGAAAGTAACCAAACTTACTTTGATAAATATTGAAACAGCTTTTATAGATTTTTTAGCCTGTGCTGCTAATTTTTATAAATATAAAGGACATTTAAAAACTGTATTAAAGGTTGCATCTCACCGTTTTACTGTTTTGGGGGTCAATCATGCCGATTTTGTGGATTTCAACAGGCTTTTTTTTACATAGAAAACATAGTTTAAAGGCATGTACCTATTTTTTATGTGTACTGAATATTAACTAATGTAATTTGCGGGTACTGGTACCCGAGCCGTGGGGTTACCCCTGAAGGGATCTGGTCAAAACGTACCCTAACCAAAACATACCTAGTCAAAACGTACCCAAACAGAAGTCAAAACGTACCCAAACATAAGTCAAAACGTACCTAAACAAAAGTCAAAACGTACCTTACAGAAGTCAAAACGTACATATATAAATTAAAGATATATGTTGATGTTTTAATGAATAAATACATTGCTTGCATGTTTTTTTTATTATGATTCGACAATTATGTTACTTATATTGATTTTTTATTTAAAATTGCTCGCATAATGTACTTGTAGATATGAGTACTACACAGAGGTTTGTGTTGTTTTACCAATGCTATTTCCGATCACATGTATTGAGTTTGTTGTAGCAATTGCATCAAATGCATTACCATATGATTACATGATGGGTTACGGTACGCATTTCCGAAATTGTCAATGATTTAAGTTTCTTTAAATTACAAATAACCCTTATATATTTATACCTGGTTTGTTTCAACAAAGAAAAAATATAAATAAATATATAATCAGTTCAGATATATTGCAAAAAAAAATAAGTAGCCAGACCAAACCTTAGTTTTACATCCTTTATCCATAGAACCCTGTAATACTCAGTGTGATCACACTGAAAATAAGGTATTTACACATTCAAAGAATTTCACACATTTTAAAAATTTCACAGTTACAAACCGCTAATTAGCAGATTAGGAATTTGGGGATAATTGCTCAGGACTTTCACGGTTGTGATTAATTAATTAATTAATCAGTTCTTCAATAAGCCATCTACAAGGATCTTATAGAAAAGAAACTCAATAATTACATTTTTATTTTTATTTATAAACTATTAACTTTAATACACAAATATACAGCTTTATACGAAACATTATTTACATTTAAAAAATACACGAACTAGCACACACTGACAATCAGACATAAAGGAATCACTTACAAAATATAAAAATCCTCAATAATGACATTGTTATTTTTATTTATAAACTATTAACTTTAATACACAAATATACAGCTTTATACGAAACATTATTTATATTAAAAAAAATACACGAACTAGCACACACTGACAATCAGACATAAAGGAATCACTTACAAAATATAAAAATCCTCAATAATGACATTGTTATTTTTATTTATAAACTATTAACTTTAATACACAAATATACAGCTTTATACGAAACATTATTTATATTAAAAAAATACACGAACTAGCACACACTGACAATCAGACATAAAGGAATCACTTACAAAATATAAAAATCCTCAATAATGACATTGTAATTTTTATTTATAAACTATAAACTATTGACTTTAATACAGCTTTATACGAAACATTATTTATATTAAAAAAATACACGAACTAGCACACACTGACAATGAGACATAAAGGAAGCACATGATAGAAACACTACAAAATATAAACATCAACTAGAACACATATATATTACGAAGATATACACTGTACATTTCAACAATACACAAGATAGAAAATTCAGTATAGAATCTATCTGTAGCGTTTCCACGGTCTTTACAACAATAAATTACACATTGACCCCATACACATGCGACAGCTTGCGTAGTAATTTGTCCACGGACACGATGCCTTGACTGTACACGTCCCATTCCTTGAAAATCCTCGACTGTGTGGTCCTGTGTGCTTTCCGTTGTAGCTTCTTCAATTTCCTCTCAGACACAAGCTTGACTTGTATCTCGACGAACTTGGCCTCCTGATGTAGTAGGTCTATAAGCAGATAGAATGGAGGTGGTCCGGTTGATCTGAAATTCAGCCGCCTGTGCCAACCTTCACAGTCATTGTTGGTACGAACTGACTGTCCATAGACGGACCAGTCCTCCGGTTTCCACTGCCCCTCAATCCATGTCTGGTACACGTAGCTGAACAGGTCCAATACTCTCTAAATTTGCCCTTGATATTGCGTACCAAAGGGGTGTGGGTGGGTGGGGGGGGGGGGGGGGGGGGGCATTATGTGCATTATCATTTTAATTAAATTAGCATTCAAACTGTATTAATTAAAAGAAAGATAAAAATATCGGACAGGGAAAGCAGCATTCAAAACTCTTATTCACAATCGAATTGATGGGCGAAACGAGGTAATGTGCGAAACGATCCGTGACAACCGTGTATTATCTCCCTTGATAAACATATCTCCATTTACAATTTGAAAGTCGAATGTTGAAAGAAAAGAAACAACTGCCAATTATCAAAGCAGGTGAGGTGCTTGAATGATATTAATGTTAATCACAGAAAATGTAAACGAGATAAATAAGGTTGGTGCTATACTGATATATATATATAACAGCATAGGTGTCGATAGTAGACACTTCAAATATGGGGAGAAAGTGTGCAATTTGTGGTGCACCAGCCTCTGCATGAAGGGGGGAGGGAAGGTGCGTGGAGGAAGCGTGCACTTTATGATAAGCTATGCTCTTTGACAATACACTCCGGACATAAGCACATTTTGTACTTGTTTTAAGGTCATTTGGAAAAAAATATTGGAGTGAACGTAAATCGAACGTTTCCAAATATTGGTTTTTATCATGCAGATATGCACTTTTATGCCTAATAAAGGGGTGACCTATTAAATTTTGCTTTAATTAGGCACTGACCATTAAAGCAAATCAATGCGGAATCCCCCGGCGTTAATTGTACGTAACGTTATCTGACGTCATGCACGTAACGTTGCCTGACGTCATAAAACAAACAAAACACAACAACATGGCGACGTCCTCGATAAGCGTACCATTATGAGAAAAAGGTAATAATAGTAATTCATACAGAAAATATGGATAATCTACATGATAAATAGAATATTATGTCAGTGCCTTTTACTATCAAGTTTATTAGGCTCGGCACGAAAACGAAGAATGGCTCGGCAGAGCCTCGCCATTCTTCGTTTTCGTGCCGAGCCTAATAAACTTGATAGTAGCCTCGCCATTCTTCGTTTTCGTGCCGAGCCTAATAAACTTGATAGTAAAAGGCACTGACATAATATTCTCTATATACGTCGTCGCGCCTTAGAATCACGCCAAAACTAATTTTCATTAAAAATCAAAGTTATCATTCAAATTTTGCAATGTTATTTAGCCGATTGCTCCATCTATAGTTTATTTACATGAAAACAGTGATAACACCTTCACCTGAAATGTAAAAAAACAAACATGCGGTGCAAATTATACATGAACACGTGTATCCAACGGTCATATTGTTTAGATAGCAACAGTGCACTATTTTCTGTGGCATTGCCTTGCGGCTAACAAAATTTGAACATACCATAGCTTGATATCCCGAAGAATGACGGGATTGGCTGAGCTTTCACGATTGTGCATAATAAGTATCATTAGAGCGCTTGTTTTTAAAATAAATTGTGTAACTTGGCGATACCGTAGCAGGAGTTGCAGTTTGTTCCGAAAATGTCAGAAACAAAACAGAAAATAGTGTTGGATTTAACATTTTTTTCATCTTAGCTTAGGTTGGTGGTACTCGTCGGGGGCCACTTTCCGTCACTTATGTAAACATAAACTAATTTTTCAGACAATTCTATGTATCCTGACAATTTTTACTCTATTTTCTATTAGGTTACCTCTTCCTGGAAATTTGATACCAAGAATTTTGTTTAATATAAATTATCGAAGTGGCACGTGACCTTTTTATAAATAGACTAAAACTGAGAAATCATTTTGTTTACAAGCCCAGTTTCCGTCATGTATTTTATCGAGTGATAGATTCAACTAGGTCAAGATACAGTAAACTTTTATGAATTAGAAACTTGTTTGCAAGTCTATTCAACAATTTCATTGTAAAAATGGTATGTTTGCATTATTCCATCCGTCAGATCGATCGTTATAACAATGCGCCTGGTAAAGTCAATGTAAAACGTTCAACGACGACAATTTACAGTAACTCTGTGTAAATCAAACAGATACAGGTTTTAAGAGTTGCTTCTCTTTGGTTAAATTATATAATCACGGTATATTTTAACTGCGTCCACTGAAGAGTGATAAAGATATGACGTCATTACATTGTTAGTTTTTTAATAGTTTATTATGTGGCAGTATGCACGCGCATCCCCAACGCCATATAAGGAAGTAAACACATTTTCGGAGAATTCCCTTTCGTTTTTAGCTCTACTGGCCAAGGGCCAGCAGAGCTTATGGGATGGTGTGTTGTCCGTCTTCCGTCGTACATCCGTCGTCCGTCCGTTAACTTTTCTTCAAACGACTTCTCCTCAGAAACCGCTTAACTAATTTTGACCAAACTTCACGTGGATGATCCTTAGATGAATGTATTAAGATTTGTTAAAATTAGGTCAGCGCTACATCCAAGAAGGTTGCCATTACCATATATGGTCGAAACCTTAAAAAATCTTCTTCTCGAAACCGCTGGACAGATTTCAACAGTTTTTCTTTTAATATGATCGCCAACGCCTAGACTATCAAGTTTGTTCAAATAAAGTCCCCGGGATCAAAAATGGACGTGTCCCGGGGGTCCAAATTTTGTATATTGAGGTTTTGCATGTTTTTCATATAGACATATAGGAAAAAACTTTAAAAAATCTTCTTCTCTGAAACCACAAGGCACAGAGCTCTCATGTATTACATATAGCATCCGCTTATGGTCCTCTACTAAGTTTGTTCAAATGGTGACCCTTGGGTCAAATTTGTCGCCGCCCCGGGGGTCACAGTTTTACATAGACTTATATAGGATTTTTTTTTTAAAAATCTTCTTCTCGGAAACTACAACAGCCATAGGTTTGATATTTTGCATTTACTATAAGCTTATGGTCCTTAACCAAGTTTGTTCAAATGGTGACCAGAGATCGGGTCACATTTGGCCCCGCCCCAAGGGTCACATGTTTTACATAGATATGTATAGTGAAAAACTTAAAAAATCTTCTTCTCTGAAACTGCAAGAGCCAGAGGTTTAATATTTTGCATTTGCTATAAGCTTGTGGTCCTCTACCAAGTTTGTTCAAATGATGACCCAGGGGTCACATTTGGCCCCACCCCGGGGGTCACAGTTTTAGTAGGCTTGTATAGGGAAAAACTGAAAAAATCTTCTTCTCTGGAACCACATGGCACAGAGCTCTCATGTATTATATGTAGCATCAGCTTATGATCCTCTACTAAGTTTGTTCAAATGGTGACCCTGGGGTCAATTTTGTCCCCGCCCCGAGGGTCACAGTTTTACATAGATTTATATAGGATTTTTTTTCAAAAAATCTTCTTCTCGGAAACTACAAGAGCCGGAGGTTTGATATTTTACATTTATTATAAGCTTATGGTCCTTTACCAAGTTTGTTCAAATAGTGACCCTGGGGTCACATTTGGCCCCGCCTCAAGGGTCACATGTTTTACATAGACATGTATAGGGAAAAACTTAAAACATCTTCTTCTCTGAAACTGCAAGAGCCAGAGGTTTAATATTTTGCAGTTGCTATAAGCTTATGATCCTTTACCAATTGTGTTCAAATGGTGACCCTGGGGACACATCTGGCTCCTGCCCGGGGGTCACAGTTTTACATAAATGCTTGTATAGGGAAAAACTGAAAAAAATCTTCTTCTCTGGAACTGCAAGAGCCAGAGGTTTAATATTTTGCTTTTGATATAAGCCTATGGTCCTTTACCAAGTTTTTTCAAATTGTGACCCTTGGGTCACATTTGACCCCGCCCCGAGGGTCACAGTTTTACATAGATTTATATAGGATTTTTTTTCAAAAAATCTTCTTCTCGGAAACTACAAGAGCCGGAGGTTTGATATTTTACATTTATTATAAGCTTATGGTCCTTTACCAAGTTTGTTCAAATAGTGACCCTGGGGTCACATTTGGCCCCGCCTCAAGGGTCACATGTTTTACATAGACATGTATAGGGAAAAACTTAAAACATCTTCTTCTCTGAAACTGTAAGAGCCAGAGGTTTAATATTTTTCAGTTGCTATAAGCTTATGGTCCTTTACCAATTTTGTTCTAATGGTGACCCTGGGGACACATCTGGCTCCTGCCGGGAGTCACAGTTTTACATAAATGCTTGTATAGGGAAAAACTGAAAAAAAATCTTCTTCTCTGGAACAGCAAGAGCCAGAGGTTTAATATTTTGCTTTTGATATAAGCTTATGGTCCTTTACCAAGTTTGTTCAAATTGTGACCCTCGGGTCACATTTGACCCCGCCCCAAGGGTCACATGTTTTACATAGACATGTATAGGGAAAAACTTAAAACATCTTCTTCTCTGAAACTGCAAGAGCCAGAGGTTTAATATTTTGCATTTGCTATAAGCTTATGGTCTTCTACCAAGTTTGTTCAAATGGTGACCCATTGGTCACATTTGGCCCCACCCTGGGGGTCACAGTTTTACTTAGGCTTGTATAGGCAAAAACTGAAAAAAATCTTCTTCTCTTGAACCACATGGCACAGAGCTCTCATGTATTACATGTAGCATTAGATTATGGTCCTCTACCAAGTTCAAATGGTGACCCTGGTGTCAAATTTGGACACGCCCCAGGGGTAATTTTTTTTCATTTATTTTTATTTATTTATTTTTTGATTGATTTGAATTTTTTTTTTTAAATATTTTTTTTTGATTATCTTTTTAATTACTTGACACTTACTTTAAAATTTCTTGTCGGCACTACTCATCCTAAATGCCTTGTTGAATTTTGACGAAACTTGGCAGGAAGCATCGGTAAGATGTCTAGTTGTGCATATCACGCTTTTGTTCCAGTTTGCTGATTTTTGACGGAGTTATGGCCCTTTGACATTTTTATTTTAAATTTCTTGTTGGCGCTACTCCTCTTAAACGGCTTGTTGGATTTCTACGAAATTTGGCAGGAAGCCTCAGTATGATGTCTAGTTGTGCAAAGCGCGGTATATCAATAAAATCTTGGACAATTTTGAAAGCCAGCTAGATCTTGTTAGTAATAACAGAGTTATGGCCCTTGATTTGTTGAAAAATGCTATATTGTATTTTCCTTTGTTAAATCTATAGGAGAAGAGAGCTATATCTAGCTATATCTATCTAAATCTATAAGAGCTGTTTTAGCCAGTAGAGCGTCCACAGGCCCTCTTGGGCCTCTTGTTTACCGCTTATTTACTTTTTGGTTGTTTTTCCTGTTTCCAATCTTCAGTTATAAACGTCTGACAATAAGTGACATCGCGAAAGTAATTTGCAGTGTAAAAACGTTTTTTAAATGAGAATGACGGAAACTGGGCTTGGACGGAAACTGGCCTCTAATGAGTATCGATATCAACCTCGAAAGAATTCGTAAACAGATATTATATGATTCAGTTGACAATGTTTTCGCGAAAAATAGTCGCAACATATTCAAAAATATCCGGAAAAGCTGGAAATTAGGGAAACTGTAGGTTTTGACAGATGAAAAGACATGATCATTTGTTCGACTTCATACAGTCACCTGTATGGAGTATTGTGCTGTTACGCCTTCTAGGAAACCCATTTACAGTCGATCACGACAGTTTTAAAATTGATATGTTACTCCTTAAGTGAGATTTAAGAGAGTAAACATTTCCGTGATTACCCTTAAGTGAGACTTAAGAGAGTAAACATTTCCGTGATTACCCGTCAGTTCTAGAGAAAATCACTCATTGGGTCCACTGGGGCTCTGTAATAATGGATTTATTCAACGAGTTGGATACAATTATATGATGCAAGGCTATACAAAGCATCATATCAAATTTATTGAGTTTAATAAATTCAGTATAAATTGGCACGAATGAGAGATTCTGTTTTTCACATAATTCCAAAAAGCCCTATAAACAACATTTATTATTGTACCGGTAGTTGCCTGTATATAACTTTGTCGCATGATGACGGCATATGTTGACTCGGTATCCTCCATACGACACCGAACAATGGAACTACCGGTACCTCATAACTTTCCTTAATGAGACACTTGCAATGTTCTCCAAGCTGAACGGAAAAGATCTATTGATTATTCGACCTTCATTTCCATATTTACTACACTAGCGTAAGATGATAAATATATCATGGCTTTTTTACATAACTACACCGCAAGTTACATGTGACAAATAAAGATTATCTTTCAGAAGATTTTTTTAGGTCAGTGGGATTTTCAGGCTACTTAAATTAGGCAAATCCTTAAAAATCTTTTTTCTCCATAACAGTACCACAATTCATAATTTTACATTGCAGAGATGTTGAGATTATATCTTATTTTCAGTAGATGATAAATTTGTGTTACTCAGTTTTTATAGGTTCTATAGTAAATTAAAATCTTTGGCAGAGTAAAAAGATGACAATTTTCAAGATTTCAATTTTGAAAGATGCATATACTGAATCAATTTGCATGAATGTGCATGAAATATGCAGGGTTTTAAAATAATCACGCTGTAGATACCTTAATTTTAACAGTAAACTTGGTTGAACATCAGGGATAAAGACTGAGTTTATCACCTACCAGAATGTATTGGTATGTCTTATTTCTGATCACTGATTGGTCATTTTTTTTGATGATGCTCTATCAAAATTATGAATATTTAAATGAAACTGGACAACAAGGTTTCTTGAGGGAGATCATTTTGTTTTATGTGTCGGTACATGTAATCCAACAATTTCAAATGATGTCGTCTTTAAAACCACTTTTTTTTCTTCTCAACTTTGTCAAACATTTTCAGGATGGTCGCAACAGGGACGCGTTTATATAGCGTTATATTGGAAGGCGGGTGGCATCAAACTCATATTTTCCACTTAATAACTTTAGTTAATAGTCAGATGATATATTGGAACGAAACTTGCTGTGTAGGTAGCTTATACGGAAAGGATGCTTCGGATTAAAGGTCACTGGGATCTAGGTCAAGGTCACTGTTATTGAAACTATTGCTATAAATTTATTGTATTCCCAAGCCGATATGTCCGCCTTGTTTATGCATTTTGGTAAATCCGCCTCCATGTGTCATCACATGGACAGACGGCCATGAAAGAACTCCGCTGCACCATAGGAATCGGACGTATTGTAAACACAGTACAGTATCCCCATATGTAGGTCCACGTTTGTATATAATTTTATATCATAAAAATATATTTTAATATACTAGTAGTGGATAGTCAAAGTGATTTATTACATGGGTTTACAATATGTCCGATTCCTATGGCCGCACAAAGCATCATTTTGTTTTGATTGACCTGATCACTGAGTGAACTTTGACCTGAATTTACTTTGAAAACAGTTCAGTTGTGTTCGACCTATAACATATCACATGCAGGCTTCATCGATAAAAGAAGCATGACGTCATCCTTTAAGACGATGATTACATTTTATTCCAACACGACCTCTGCAATCTTTCATATACACAAAGAAGGGAGACAGCTGTATGTTATTCTACGATAAAATACAGCTGTTTCATTAATTCCCCGCATATATTTCATCCGTTGGAAGTGCCACGTTACATGACGTCACTTGGTAAATATACGTCACGAAGACAAACCGAATAGTAATTTTAATGAAATGTTAATTACAACAAAATTGCCATTCTCCCAAACTGTGCACACCCCCGAAATAAACCCATCATATGCACATGTACATATAACATTAATAAGCATCTTGAACAAGGTGAGAACGTTTGACGTCATACAGCGCAAGCTATGTGACGTAAGCAACGACTTAATTGTTTGTCACGTGAAAACTAGTGCATTGAAACGCAGAACTTTGCATACGGGGGTGCCCAATGGAACAGCCTGTAAACATAGCAGCCTGATTACCTTGACCTCCGAGATAATATATAGTGCCCAAACAATAGTCGTTCGGATGCGAGAAATTAAATCACTCGTGCTAATGCACTCGTGATTTAATTATAACGCATCCGAACTCCTAACTGTATTTTATTCACCGATAAAACACAGGTATTTATTTATTATTTCTTAACATATATTATCAGCAGAGTTAGTTCTATCACCGCAATCATGTATAAATATGGTAAAGCTTTCCGGACGACCACTACATATTGTTTGATGTTTACGTCTTTGTTTCAGAATCTGAGTAAACAAGATACATCCTAGCTGCTGCCATAACGAAGAGGAATTTCTGAATAAAACAACCATAGCGTTTATCCATCTTATCGATACACATTAGATAGAGAGCAGTCCAAAAATATTCTACACGGACACTAGAACAGAAATATGGATGTTCTGACAGGTCCCTTAGAAAAGAAACGGTTCCAATGTCAGTTATGTGACAAGATATTTTCAAGATCAACCCATCTTACCAGACATAGCCTCATACACGCTAGAGGGAAGTCGTTTTCATGTTCAGAATGCGGCATGTCTTTTATGCAGAAACAGCAGCTTAACTGTCACATGGTTGTCCACCCTGGTGTGAAAAGATTCCAGTGTCAGATATGTGACAAGACTTTCGCAACATCCTCTCATCTTACCAGACATATTCGTATACACACTGGAGAGAAGCCGTTTACCTGTACAGAATGTGGCAAGTCGTTTGTACAGAAACACAATCTGATTTGCCACATGGTTGTCCACACTGGTGAGAAACCCTTCAAGTGTCAGATATGCGACAAAGGGTTTAGTCAAGCAGCTACTCTTACGCAACATGTGCGTATACATACCGGAGAAAAGCCATTTCAGTGTACTGAATGTGATTTATCTTTTATAATGAAATCGACTCTCGACAGACATATGTCTGTTCACACTGGAGAGGAACGTTATAAGTGTCAGGTATGTGACAAGGTGTTTAATCAGTTATCAAATCTCACCCAGCATGTGCGTATACATACGGGAGAGAAACCGTTTACTTGTACAGAATGTGGCATGGCTTTTTATCACAAATCAGACCTTAAAACCCATCTGGTTGTCCACACTGGCGAGAAACCATACAAATGTCATGTTTGTAACAAGGGGTTTACACAGTCATCAAGTCTAAGCATTCATAAGCGCATACATACTGGAGAAAAACCATATCAGTGTAAAGAATGTGCAATGTCATTTATTCGCAAGTACAGTCTCCTCAGGCATCTGGATATTCACACTGGGGAGAGATTCAAATGTCAAGTTTGTGACAAAGGTTTCACAACATTGGCAAGTTTAAACGAACATATTGAAATGCATATTACCGAGATAACAGCGCCCCAACAGCCGACTGCCTGTCAACAGCAAGATGACTGGCAACTCTGGGCACAACTGTTCTCGTGCTGATAGTTGACGGACTGCATTTTATTCAAAACTGAACGGGACACTCGGCAATCTTGATTTTTTTTTTGACAACTCGTGGTGTGATGTTAGTTTGTCTGCATAATTTGCATATCTGCAAATCATAAACAATATATTTTTTGAATGCTGCACAAATCAAATCATTCTATCATGTTACATATCTTTAATTATATTGCGCCATTGATATATTTATAGCTAAGTTAGAATAACAGAATAAAAAATGAGCTTAAATTGTATTATCTTTTGATAACTACATCAAGATTGCCGTGTGTCTGTTTAATCTTAGTCGACATTCTGTTCGCTACATCATATGACGTGTTCCTGATTCAGGTCCCTAGTTTACGTGTATCTGTGTACTTGTATATGCTTTACTTATATGTGTACATTTCTAGCAATATTCCTTTTTGACATGTTCACCAAACACAATATGACGTGTTCCTGTATCACAGATTGTGATGTGGCTCTTTTACGGAGCTCCATTCTGATACTTACTGGAGAGAAACCGTTCGCGTGTTCAGCATGTAAAATAGTTTTACAAAGAATTGTCATGTAGGTGATGAAGGCTTCATCACATTTGTATATGTGTTGTTTATATGCAGAGACGGCAGGGTGACTTTTGAACAGAAATACATTCTATAAAATGTCATGGTTTACACAGGAGAGCCATTCAAATGTAAGGTGCGTGATACATGGTAGTTGCAAGATCTTCAGAAGTTATCCAAAATGGATGCTTGCAGACTGGAGAGAATGCCTCTTGGTGTATAGAATATTAAATGGGCCTTACTGCAAGTGCTTGCTAACCTAATTATTAAAGGCGGTTATTAAAGACGGTGATTCATGTGTCAGGATTTCTAAGATTGTCACGTCGCTTTCAATAGCTGCGAAACATAACGATCAGGTTCATGAACATAATATGATAACGTTTCCACAGACACGTGGTTATGTGCTGGATAGAGTAAAGATTATCAACTGCCAGGTATATGACAACTGTTTGTGAATTAAGCGTATACCCAACACGTACGCTGGTATTCGGAAGAGAACCCGTTTGTGTATAAATAATGTTATACAACTTTTTTTAGGAAACACCGTCTTACATATGTGATGTATAGTATGGGCTATGGACAGTTTTATTATACTAAAGAAAATCTTTACAATGGAAGAAAGTGGTACAGGATTTTTATGACGTTTTTACGACCGGCTGTTAGCAGACTCGAAAACCAGATTTCAGAAGCCCACATTGTCACATGTGTTAGATAAGGTTTTCCCGACATGCCCGAATATAAGTGCATATGAGCCTTCATATGTACATAATGTGACATTGCTTTTAATTGTTTGTGAAGTCATCTATAAGTTATTTTATTATATAAGTATCAATAATATACATGATATACACCTAGTACCTTCATTTTCCTACAATGGATTACAAAACCTTGTATCACCTCTAATCTGTTTCACTATACTACATACATTGAATGACGTCAACGATGTCGTGTAGTGACGTCGTCGCCTACCTGTGGTCTGACATCGCCTACATGTCTAAACAAACTAGTATACTACACGGTGCAATAATATGTCATGAGCTTTCTTATGAAGGTATATAATAAAAGGATCATTACTAGAGTAAGTGTTCTGGAAGTAGCGTCACCTCTTGTGTATGTGCCATATCGTCTGGATCACACTCCATTCTAAAGCCTCTCGTGATATTCTGCAGATATGGCTTGTTACTCTAGTAATAATCCTATTGTATTATTTATCGTCGACAGCGTTATTTTGAATGATTACAAGTTACGAGTACAATTATTTGGTTCTCCTACCTATACTGGGCTGTAATATAAGATTCAATCATGGCTATGCGGTGAAGATTGGGAATTCCAACACGAGAAATAATTGTTTTTCATTTTATCGGAACCAAGGTAGGGATTAATGCCGAGGTTCCGATTAAACATTATATCGAGGGTTGTAATTTCCCTATCTGAACCGGATATGCATATCTTTACATTCTGCGTGTTGACGTCGCCAACAATGTTATGCATGTTTATATTCACAATGACGTCGTGCAACTGTCATTGTTGATATCAGCCTTTTATCTTCTCCTATGTGTAAGATCAGGCTTTCCATCACCCATGGAAAATGCGGATAACCTTATCCGGTATAAAAGAAAAGCAACTGCTTACTAGGTAAATGCCTGGTGACCATGGGATCAAATTTGCCCACAACAGGGGTCACGTGTTTTACATAGACTTATATTGGGAATATTGAAGAAAAATATTTTCAAAAACCAAGTATATAGTGCATGTAGCAAAATCTTTAATATTGTGCTCTACCAATTTTTGTCTCGCCTTTTTGAAGAAAAAAAGAGACATAGGTGTTGCTTTTCCGGCGGCGGCGGCGGCGGCAACATTCAAGTTTTGCGTTTAGGTTATTTTCTCACAAACTGTATGCACTAGACCTTTCAAACTTTGGTTATAGTTGTATCATGGGTAGTACATCGCAACGTGACAAAGCAAATGTGGAAGTGACCTTGACCCTCCAAGCAAAGGGCAGATAACTTACTAATTTTTAGGTTCAAGTTTTGCGTTTAGGTCATTTTCTCACAAACTGTATGCACTAGACCTTTCAAACTTTGCTTATAGTTGTATCATGGGTGGTACATCGCAACGTGACAAAGCAAATGTGGAAGTGACCTTTACCCTCCAAGCAAAGGGCAGATAACTTACTAATTTTTAGGTTCAACTTTTGCGTTTAGGTCATTTTCTCACAAACTGTATGCACTAGACCTTTCAAACTTTGCTTATAGTTGTATCATGGGTGGTACATCGCAACGTGACAAAGCAAATGTGGAAGTGACCTTGACCCTCCAAGCAAAGGGCAGATAACTTACTAATTTTTAGGTTCAACTTTTGCGTTTAGGTCACTTTTTCACAAACTGTATGCACTAGACCTTTCAAACTTTGCTTATAGTTGTATCTTGGGTGGTACATGGCAACGTGACAAAGCAAATGTGGAAGTGACCTTGACCCTCCAAGCAAAGAGCAGATAACTTTATAATTTTTAGGTTCAACTTTTGCGTTAAGGTCACTTTTTCACAAACCCTATGCACTAGACCTTTAAAACTTTGCTTATATTTGTATCTTGAGTGGTACATCGCAACGTGACAAAGCAAATGTGGAAGTGACCTTGATCCTCCAAGCAAGGGCAGATAACCTTATCATTTTTACCTTCAACTTTGATGTTTAGGTCACTTTCACAAACTTAATGCACTAAGACCTTTCAAACTTTGCTTATAGATGTATCTTGAGTGGTACATTGCAACGTGACAAAGCAAATGTGGATGTGACCTTCACCATCCAAGCAAAGGGCAGATAACTTTAATTGTTACATTTACATCACTTTCTCATGAACTAGAATTATGCACTAGATGTTTTAAACCTAATTTATAGCTTAATCTTTGGAAGAAAATGTATTTTGACGTAGTTGTGTCTTCGTTAGTGCATCTTTTTTTTTGGATGCCTGGATTTCATGTATGACCTTGACCTACTTTTTGGAGCTGATGATATTTAGCTCTACTGGCCAAAGGCCTTCATTTTCATCCGATCTTTACCAAACTTTACCAGATTGTTGATATCAATGAAAGCTCACACAAGTTCGAAAACCAGCCAGATCGGACCAATAACAGCGGAGTTATGGCCCTTGATTTAGTTAAAAATGCTATATTCAGCCTCGTTAATACGATAGGGCTTTCATTTTTCATCTGATCTTTACCAAACTTTACCAGATATTTGCCTTTTTTTTATTATTAGTAATTTTTTTTTTTAATTATTTTGTTTTAATTGTTTCATTTGTTTGAATTCTTTTATTTTTTTTAATTTTTTTTTTTAAATATTTATTTTTTTAATTTTATTATTTCATTTTGATTTTTTTTTTTAAAAAAAAGTGGTGTTAACGCCATGTTAGCAGGAAGCATTGCTGTGCCTATTGCATTTTTTTTCCGGTTCATTGATTTTTGATGGATTTGCAGCCCAATTGACATTTTTTTTTAAATTTCTTGTCAGTGCTACTCCTCCTTAACGCCTTGTTGGATTTCAACGAAACTTGGCAGGAAGCATCGATAAGATGTCTAGTTGTCCATATCACACTTTTGTTCCAGTTTGCTGATTTATGACGGAGTTATGGCACTTTGACATTTTTACTTTAAATTTCTTGTCGGCGCTACTCCTCCTAAACGGCTTGTTGGATTTCTACAAAATTTGGCAGGAAGCCTCGGTATGATGTCTAGTTGTGCAAAGCATGGTATATCAATGAAATTTTGGACAAGTTTGAAAACCAGCTAGATCTAGTTAGTAACGACAGGTTATGGCCCTTGATTTGTTGAAAAATGCTATATTGTATTTTTGTATTTTCCTTTGTTAAATCTGTAGTTACTTCATTTTTTATCTGATGTTTACCATATTAAATTTCTTGTCAACGCTACTCCTCCTAAACGCCTTGTTGGATTTCAACGAAACTTGGCAGGAAGCATCGATAAGATGTCTAGTTGTCCATATCACGCTTTTGTTCCAGTTTGCTGATTTATGACGGAGTTATGGCACTTTGACATTTTTACTTTAAATTTCTTGTCGGCGCTACTCCTCCTAAACGGCTTGTTGGATTTCTACAAAATTTGGCAGGAAGCCTCGGTATGATGTCTAGTTGTGCAAAGCATGGTATATCAATGAAATTTTGGACAAGTTTGAAAACCAGTTAGATCTAGTTAGTAACGACATGTTATGGCCCTTGATTTGTTGAAAAATGCTATATTGTATTTTTGTATTTTCCTTTGTTAAATCTGTAGTTACTTCATTTTTTATCTGATGTTTACCATATTTGTTTAGAATGTTAATATAAACCCTACCCCCCACCCACCACCCATTTTTATGAAATTTCATTCATAGAAGAAAATGGGACAAATTAAAAAATGCCCATGCCAGACTAGACACAGCAGACATACTGCCCATGATTACCAGGTAAGCGATCTAAGGCCATCCTATCCCTGTTGTTTTTGCAATGTTTTAAAAAAACTACTGATGGGAATATAATGTCGACAACCCTTGATATAAGAGCTGTTTTAGCCAGTAGAGCATCCACAGGCCCTCTTGGGCCTCTTGTTTTTAATAGAATGGCATTTTGTTTTTAAACAAATGCACTTAAATGTCATCTCTGCAAACGGCAAACTCATATTTGTCCACATCTCAGGGGTCCCATAATTTACATAAATATTTTTTTCTCCACTTGTTTACATACCCTTTGATGGGAATTAATTGAATCTTCATATACATTGTACATAGACAATATTGTAACATATATTTCCTTATTTGTTAATAAGTTAACTTATTGTAAGTTATCTATATATTTTTTGTGTACTTTTGTAATAATTGACATTTAATTGACTCACATGTTAAACCCCAGCATTCGGTAGGCGCTACCACCATTGTGTATACACTGTAGCCAGTTAGTATTTTGTCTGCTTCAAGATAAGGGTTTCAGCATTCTGACCAATCACTGGTCTTACTTTTAAAGGTACAGCTATTAATAGACCTGTTCAACATTTGAAAGTTACGAATAAAAGTTTTGTTTTAGAAAGTATGGAAAATAAATACATCATATAATTATTTTGATATATCTGTATAGAGTAATGTTTAGTGTATGTACATGCCAAATTTTATGGTTTAAAAATGCTTCATTATTTAGAAATTTGTGATTAAACCTCTTTGAGCAGCATAATGCATAAAATGACCAGAAAAGTTTTTCTGGGGACATTTTTTTATTTTTTTATACTCAACCCTGGCCTTTAATAGCCCGGTTTGGTTCCCGGGTGCCCCCGTTTGGTCACGGGGCAGAGAATAGGGCCACGGCAGATTCCTTTGGAGGGGTAAGGCAGAGAGGTAGAATCCCCCCAAATTCATGTTCATATTATTATTTTTTGTTCATTTTCATTAAAGGTCTTCATCATGATCCCTGCATTTTCAGGTGCCATCTCGCTTACATCAAAAGAGCAGTGGCAGAAAAACAATAAACAATAAACGTGGCTCCAGCGAAATGGAGTTTCTACAATAGAATTTGCAGCAACTCTGCAGTTCAGGGTGAGAAGGTTCTATTTTATCTCGATGTACGTGGAGGATGAGCCTGGCATGTTCATGCCTGTTAGGCGCCATATAACCTTTCATGTGTTGGAGCGCCTTAAAACCCAATTCATTTTGTTCAATTTAATCAAACAAGGAGAGAAAAGGTGTTGTCCTGCTTAAAGTGTCACATGGCAATCTTGAAGTGCTTATCAAGCATTGAAATCAGCGTCTCAATTTTTTTTCGCTATCATTTTGACTTGATTCCATATAATTTAATACGATTTTGAGTTTTAATGTTTCCATCTAATTCTACCATATGTTTAAATATATTATTGGTGCTATATAATCAACAGTTAGTAATATGCAAACACATACTATTCTTATAATTAATATTAATGATTGCAATAAATGCAAGTCATGAACGTTAAAAAAAATATCAGGATTGCCCTGTGTCTCTTTAAAATAGACTTTTCTGGAACACATACACAGTAAATGCAAATACTGTTATGCTTGATTTTAAGTTAATTGTTGGTGTTCAATATTTCCCATATTGATTGTGTTGTAAAAGTGTTTGTATTATATATACTATTATTAAATACTTCACTGCAGATCCCTTTGGAGGGGTAGGCAGAGGGGTAGAATCCCCCCAAATTCATGTTCATTTTATCATTTTTTGTTCATGTTCATTAAAGGTCTTCATTATGATCCCTGCATTGTTGCAGGTGCTATCTCGCTCGCATCAAAAGAGCAGTGGCAGAAAAACAATAACGTGGCTCCAGCGTCAATGGAGTTTCTTCGATAGAATTTGCAGCAACTCTGCAGTTCAGGGTGAGAAGGTTCTAGGCCCATTTTCCATATTTTATCTCGATGTACATGGAAGATGAGCCTGGCATGTTCATGCCTTTTAGGCACCATATAACATTTTCTTGTGTTGGTGCGCCTTAAAACCCCAATTCAATTACTTTACTGATAAGCCTGATTAGGCTGGTAAAATGTGAGGCTAATTATGCATTGTATCTATATGTTATAAACCTGTCAAGTGAGTGAGTGAGTGAGTGAGTGAGTGGGTGGGTGGGTTTTGGGTGGGTGAGTGAGTGAGTGGGTGGGTGGGTGGGTGGGTGAGTGAATGAGTCAGTGAGTGAGTCAGTGAGTGAGTCAGTGAGTGAGTGAGGGAGGGAGGGGGGAGGGTTTAATTAACATTTTTGTCGTCATACGGAAAAGAATTCACTCATGAGAAATATTCTTGCGATATAGAAACTCGTGCGAAAACGCACTCGTTTCTACATCGCAAAAATCTTTCTCACTCGGGAATTATTTCCCATATCACTTCAACAATGTTAATTAAACTCTATATAATTCATATACAGAATATATAATATAATTCAAGATTCTAATCTTAATGCTTGATAATCACTTTAATATTGCCATGTTGTTGCTTTAAACGATCATTGATGGCGAATCTTAAATTTCACAAAGATATGCGTAAGACGATTTTAATTAACTTTGTATTGCCTATGTTGATTTCATTGCTGGTAGCTAGAATTGGTGAAATGAAGTTATGTATATATAGATTTGTTAACTCCTTTATACCTTTGTTAGACTTTCATATAACTTAGTTTTGGCGTATTCATTTTTGTTGATTATATAACGCCAATAATAATATAGAGTTTAATTCACGAGTGAGAAAGATTCTTGCGATATAGAAACGAGTGTGTTTTCGCACGAGTGAATTATTTTCCATATCACGACAAAAATGTTAATTAAAATATATAATATATATTCTGTGATGAATTTCTTTCCAATCGTCTTTTGACACAAGTATTCCTTCTTCTGTCACTCCTTTGGCGACAGCCCGGAGTAATATCATGACGTAATATCATGACGTCAATTCGTGACGTAATATCGTGACGTCTGTCGTTTAGTTCATAACATTTGGCTACTGTGCTATCTTGCACACTCGGCGAGATAGCACAGTAGAGGAAGGGATATGTTATAGATTTTATCAAACTCGGAAATTTCTATAATTCATCACAGAATATATAATATAATTCAAGATTCTTATCTCAATGCTTGATAATTACTTTAATATTGCCATGTTGTTGCTTTAAACGATCATTGATGGTGAATCTTAAATTTCACAAAGATATGCGTAAGACGATTTTAATTAACTTTGTATTGCCTATGTTGATTTCATTGCTGGTAGCTAGAATTGGTGAAATGAAGTTATGTATATATAGATTTGTTAACTCTTTTATACCTTTGTTAGACTTTGATATAACTTACAACATTCCATAGATAATATTTTCATTTAATAAAGTTTGCAATATACAATAATTTGTTTCATTGACTGCATTATTTCCAATGTAACCACCATTTTGATGCAGCGCATACTCATCTGATGCCACGTGCAGCCCGTGTCTGTAGCACTTGTTATCTTTTGTGTAGAGCCACTGCAGATCCCTTTGGAGGGGTAGGCATAGGGGTAGAATCCCCCCACATTCATGTTCATTTTATCATTTTTTGTTCGTGTTCATTAAAGGTCTTCATCATGATCCCTGCATTGTTTCAGGTGCTATCTCGCTCGCATCAAAAGAGCAGTGGCAGAAAAACAATAAACGTGGCTCCAGCGTAAATGGAGTTTCTACGATAGAATTTGCAGCAACTGTGCAGTTCAGGGTGAGAAGGTTCTGGGCCCATTTTCCATATTTTATCTCGATGTACATGGAAGATGAGCCTGGCATGTTCATGCCTGTTAGGCGCCATATAAACTTTTCATGTGTTGGTGCGCCTTAAAACCCAATTCAATTCAATCTTTTGTGTTGTACTAAATGCGATCTGTTTTATATATGCACCCTAGCTGAAATAGGGTCACATGCCTATCCTGCTAGAGGGGTTAAATAACCCAAAATTAAAGAAAATTTTGGTCAGTATCATAAACCTGTAGGACCCCATGTGGTGCCCTGGCAAGACAAGGTCAATGCTAATCCTGGCAGAGGGGTAAACTCTATCATAACCCCCACGAATACATGTGTTCATTAAATGTCTTAATTTTAATCCCTGTGGCAAACGAAAAAGTGAGTTTCTACAACAGAATTAGCAGTTGCACCCCAGTTTTGGAGGTGAGACGGTTTCCGTTCTTCATATTTTACCTTATGTCTGCTCGATGTAAATGCTTGATTGATTGAATTGGATTTTATAGTCGCACCAACAGCTAAGGTCATATTCCAGCTTCCATTGGTGGAGGAAGACCCCAGGTGCCCCTCCCGGCAATTTTCGTGCACGGGCGGGCACCTGGGTAGAACCACCGACGTTCCGCAAGCCAGCTTGATAGCTTCCCCACATAAAGATTCCTAGGCCCCTGAGGGATCGAACCTACAGCGGTGAGGGGCAAGTGATTTCAAGTCAGAGACGTTAACCACTCGGCCACGGACGCCCCCTCGATGTAGATGAAGGGCAGGCTTCATTCCTGAAGTTGTCATATAACCTGTTTGTGTTGTTGCGCCCATTACGTGGTCCGAGTTATTAGGTCTGTGATTTATTTAGAAACAACATTGTCATTTAGGTGTACATATGTCATCATGCACACTATACAATATACATTACGTTTCACATTTAATACCGCATTTGACAAATCGTTAAAGGTATTATGTTAAGAACCTATATTCTATCTCTATGAAATCCGATCAATGTGTGTTGTCTATTGTTTTGTTTAGGTCCTAGTATTTATTAAGTAAGTTGGCCCTCATGCTGGTACATGAAAGAATTTATACGCAGTAATCGACAAAGTTGAAATCAATAATAAAATAATAATAATATACTTTATTTATTAAGGTTACACTAATTTTCCTAGTGGCCCTCTAATTTACATATTTACGCAGGTTTACAATATAAACAAAGGAAGAAAAATAAAATAAAGGTGACAATCATATACAACTACTGAAGCTAAAAAGAAAATGTGTACATTTGATATGGTAAATAATTTAAATAGTTCAAGATTGTTTCAATTTATGCAGGAGAAATTGATCTAAAACCTGAGGCTCTATCAGAATGAGAAAAACAGACCTTTTTTAAAATTACAAATGTATAGAGTTTTTCATGTTGAATACAATAGTAATGCTGATTTAAAGTAAAAGGCATCTATGTCACAGTATACTAGTAAGATAGTCATACTCGTAAAGGTTGTTTAGTAAGACACGCTTGTTTATATAATTATCACGTCAGGGTTTGATATTAACAGTTGTCCCCTTGTCCTGTGCCATGTAGACTCTACTGGGGACAAGTTGATTGTCAAGTTGATTGTCCCAGGTGACTTGTCCTATGGACAACTAAATTTTATAACAAGAAATGAATTTTACATCTTTAATACTTGTGACTGAAAAAATGTCAAAACATTGGTGAGCACATTGTAAATGACAAATAAAAACCATCTTGTTTTCATTGGTGGAATGCAACTGATTGAATGTAATGTCACTTTCATGATTGATCTTGTTTTTTGTATCACTTTTACATGAAGTGTGGGGACAAGTAAATTTGAATGGGGACAAGTAAATTGTGTAAGTTACTTGTCCTATGGACAAGTTGCTGACAAAAGTTAATATCAAACCCTGCACGTTTTTTTAAAAATCCTACAACAACGTCGCAAAGTTTAATTCACTACCGTTCATGAACAATCTCAATCAAACCGAGACTGCAATATTTCGTATATGTCATGTTCGGCTGTTTCCAAAGGTCCACACTTATATTCTTTTAATGCACATTTTCATTTTAGAATCAGCGTAACAATTACAAAAATAGCATAACAAATTAGAATAGCAATTATAAACAATATAAACAATAACACTTTCATACAATGTTCTCACATTGCTTTTATATTTAAATGAGGGTAAGTTCCTTTTTTTATGAACTTTTTACAATCGTTGTGGAAGGTGCTTAGAGTTTTCGACTGTTTAAGGTTAATCGGCAGATTATTCTATACAATTGGTCCTGAATATGCAATACTTCTGTGTGCGGTTTAGGAATAATACAATTGTGGGATGATAGAGATTAAAGAAACTGTGCTCTTTAACGGCAAATATGTTCACTATTGGTGTTTTAAAAAAACTTATCGAGTAGAGGGACTGAGTTGTGAAATAAAAGGCTAAATTTGTTATTAAAAGTACACTCTCCGTAAGTAAAGCATATACTGAATATAACAGCAAATAACTCTGTTTGTTGTTTGTGTGAAATGTATACATGAACATATAAACAAACATAAGCACAAATAAGTCTGTAGTAACAAATTCCTGAATTTGAAAAAAAAATCATTTCTTTTAAATGTAAATATTGCTGGGACCGCAATATTTACATCACGGAAATCGTATTATTTCCGAACTACATCGGTTTTTGCTCACATGACCTTCCATTAGCGTATAAGCGTTTGAGTAGTATAAGCAATACATTGCTTAGTAATTCCGCCTAGCTCAGTTGCCAGCTTGGTAACATGGTCTGTCACTACAGCCTTCGCATTAGGGTGGATTTGCAGTTCATCACCCGGAAGTGCTAAACTTATCTTTGTACCGCTGTTACATCTTGTTTCTATGCTTTTAGTAAATCTCCAATAATGGTAGCAGTATCTAATTTTGTCAAGGCTTTGCCTGGATAAATACAATAAATATACTCGTTTTAGTGAGATTATACCAAACAACGCCAGCGTTAATAATGCTGTTTTTAGTTATTCCTGACCGTTTTTTTCCGGAGATTTACTCGTAATATTTCTTGATTTGATTCGAAAAACTCCGAACAGTTCAATGGCGGTGGTTAAACATGGTGATGTTTTTAAATAGCGATGAGTTGGCTATCTGTGAGGATCATGGATATACGTGTAGATATTAGTGTTGGGAATCGGTTGAAAATTCATGATCGGTAATCAGGATTTTCCACCAGCCAATGATCGATCATTGATCGGTTCAACATGGCTTCCATATAAGACACCAGTGTAAGCCTTTTCAGACTATGCTGAAGAAAAGTAACACAATTTAAGTATGCTCTGGTCATTAAGCAGTTGAATGAAACTGACCAAATATTTATTTTAATTATAATTGTGATACGCTTTTAGAGATTATTTTTTTTGCAAAATTAAAACTTATTTCATTCTCTTGTACATTTTAGTATAAGAGAATAAAAATAGTTATAATTTTACAACAACTGAGTAAACTCGATCATGAAAATTTGTAATCGATTAATGGGAAAAAGGCTTAACTGACCGATGCTCGATTAAATCGAATAATCGGATCAGTACCAGTATATATCGTGCATACTAGTATATGGCATAATTATGCTTTATTGCCTCATTACATGTATTCTGATTATTAATACCTTCGAGCTTAATTAGCTAAAAGTTACCTTGACTTATTTGAATGAACCAGGTTTTGGTCAACCACTGTTAACAAAACATCAATATTTGCATACAACTAACACTGAACACATTTAGTCTAACATTGTTGATACAATCCAGTGTCAAATATGTTTAGGAATTTCTCCATTTTCGTTTCAGAATCGGATTATCTCAGAAAAGACGAGTGAGTTCGACAGATGATCAACAGAACCACTGCACATGTTTACGCGTTATATTAGAGATTTACATATATATTAAACGGAAACCAGATCGCAACAGAAATATGAGTGAACACCCTAGAGAAAAACGAGCCGTGTGTCAGATGTGTGACAAAAGGCTTACATCTCCGTCAGATCGTACGCAACATATTCGCATTCTCTCTGGAGAAAAGTCATATAAATGCGCAGAATGTGATGTGTCTTTTAAAACGAAATCGAACCACAGATCTGTGTCAATTTACACTGGCGAAAATCGTTTCAAATGTCAGTTATGTGACACGGCGTTTACATTATCATCTAGCCTTACTAAACATATGCGTTTGCATACTGGAGAGAAACAGTTTCAATGTACAGAATGTGACATGTTTTTTAAGCGAAGAGACCATCTGAACTCTCATATGTTGGTTCACACTGGAGAGAAACATTTTAAATGCCAGTTCTGCGAAATGCGATTTACAACCTCATCTAATCTTACTCAGCATACGCGTTTGCATACTGGGGAGAAACCCTTTCGATGTACAGAATGTGGCAGATCTTTTAAAAGGACGGACCATCTGCACACGCATATGGTAGTTCACACTGGAGAGAAACGTTTCAACTGTCAGTTATGCGACAAGAGTTTTACAACTTCGACTAACCTTTCCCAGCATATGCGTTTGCATACAGGAGAAAAGCCGTTTCAGTGTACAGAATGTTGCATGTCGTTTAAAAGGAAGGAACATCTGAACACTCATGTGGTTGTTCACACTGGAGAAAAAAGATTTAAATGTCACGTATGTGAGAAGACTTTCACAACATCGTCACATCTTATCCGACATATTCGTTTACATTCCTGAGTAAAACAGTTTCATTGTGCAGAATGTGACATGTCTTTTAAACAGAAAGAATATCTGAACACTCACATGGTTGTCCACACTAGAGAAAAATGCTTTAAATGTCATATATGTGACGAGTCATTTGCAACATCGCCAACTCGTAAACAACATATGCGTATACATACTGAAGAAAAACCATTAACATGTCAGGTATGTGGCAACGTGTTTTCGCAATCGTCAAGTCTTACCAAACATATGCGCATGCACAGTGGAGAGAAA
Organism: Cyrtodaria siliqua; assembly: GCA_037043455.1. Taxonomy (NCBI): domain Eukaryota; kingdom Metazoa; phylum Mollusca; class Bivalvia; order Adapedonta; family Hiatellidae; genus Cyrtodaria; species Cyrtodaria siliqua. The sequence continues at coordinate 2,265 of JAWPHD010020350.1, read as the reverse complement.
TGAATCAAACATTAGGTTTGTGACAGAGTTTACGCAACCGTCGAATCGTAAGAGACATTATCGCATGAATACTGGAGAGAAACGGTTGAAAAACGACTTGACCGTTAGATTTGTGACAAAGTGTTTGTAATTATGCATTCGTCAAGTCTTAGCAAGCATATCGGCATACACACTGGGGAGAAATACACCAAACGTCACGTTTGTGGCAAAGGGTTTACGCAATAATAAAAAAGCAACACATATTTGCGCATGCTCACCGGACAGAAACGATTGAAATGTCATGCGTGTGACATGAGCTGTAAGTGACATGAGTTCTGCAGTATCATCACATCTTGCTGACATTCCTATTCACAGCAAATTGTCTTAACCTAACTTGTTTTGTAGATATATAATCAGATGTCAATTCGTAAATGATGAGAAACGATTCAGATGTAGGCAACAAAGGGTGTACTCAGTTGCCATAAACAGTCGTGCACATTCTGTAGAGAAGCCGGTCGTCACACACATACTATTACCTGTTTTGGAAATAAAATAAATAAATTGTAAACCGTAATGTATATCATCATCGTATGATGCGCACACACATACGAAACATTTGGTTTCAAAATTATCTTTGCTAATAATAGCCTTATTGCCTAATTGATAAAGTATGGTGAATGTTTATGTAAATAAAACGAAATTTGTTTTATTATTTCGGACCTCTACATGACATAACATAACATAACGAAGACGTACTTTGGTGTCGGACTTGGGCGTGCTTTGGTGTCGTAAATTGGGAATAAAAGTATATTTGTTATCATGTTTAACGTATACTCAAACTAATTGTATAAGCCGGTTTGGAAAATGGGACGAACTATGGTATGGTGTTGTTCGTACGTCAGTCCTTCCGTAAACAATTACGCATTGCACACGATAACTTCGAAAGCATAATACCCCCTCGCGTGAAACGTCCTAGGCACATTGTCCTTGGTAAGAGGAGGAAGACTGTTGTTTATGCCTCAGTAGTTCAAAGGTTAACATCGCAATGATCTTGTAAGGAAATACACATGCCCCAAATTGGTCAAAACTTCCCCTTTTTTTGGTCAAAGCGTCCCACTTTATTAATTTGTTAGTCAAAACGTCCCTAGTCAAAACGTCCCCCTATTTATTTCTAAATGCTTCCGGAATAACTTGTACTTCAGTCAGTTCGTACTCATTTTGGTTACATATATATTGTTTTTATTGTTATTACTCGTCATAAAAAAGGTTGTAATAATGTTTTTTTTAGATTTCTTGAAGTTTTTTTTTTGTTACTGTGTATATCTTCAAATGAGTGTTACTGTGTTATAATATTTGTTTGTTTGTTTGTCCCCTTAAATATGAATTTTATTATTGCTTTCATATGTTTTAATTCTGAAGCTGTGTGTAATTTTAGAATGTTTATATGTCAACTTGTAATAATGTTATTAAAATGAATTTACTATTGAAATAAATTTGGAAAAATAATACGTATTAACGTTTTGTGTTCAATACCAGATTTCCTTAGCAGAGTTTGTGTTTGTTTGAATGTTGTTTTACGTCATTTTTAGAACCTTGCATGTTTTTTAATATGTTCCAATATCAATTCATTATCATGACAATACATCCTGATTTAATCACTAGTTGATTGTATTAGCAAACGTATTAGCAAACGTAGCAAACGTAATTGTTGATAACGGATTAACAAGCAATCAGTGTTTGGTTAATAAGTGTGCGGCGACACTTCTTTAGTCATTTATTGACGGTAGATGTGTTTCTTTCATCAATTTAGATCAAGCATATACATTAAGCCGAAGAGAACAATTAACAGATTAAACAGAACATAACTTTTTTTAAAAAAAGGAGTTTGGTCACACACAAACAAAACTGCCCAAAAATAATACAATTGTTATTCGTTTGTAACATTTGTAAAGTATGTGTTAGTTAAATTAATTAGTTAAAAGTAATACGCTTTTGTTAGAAATGTAAAACTGTCAACAAATGAATAGATAATAATGCATTTGTATTGTTAGTCAAGTTTCTTTAGTTTACAATATTTGTATAAATTGGACAGTCATTCGTATCAACTCTGGCTCTGAATTCTTGTAAAAATTCATCTAGTAATGTTTGTTTAACATACACAAAACAATATTTCTCTAGCAACCTTTTGACCTTTAGAAACCAGTTTATATATCCCTTTTCTACATCTAGTAACGTTTGTATTATTAAAAGTTTAGATTGCACAAGTTTATAAATAAAGATATATTT
>JAWPHD010020349.1:0-32134 GCA_037043455.1 Cyrtodaria siliqua | reverse complement strand
ATTAAAGGTAATGTTGTCCATTTTGGAGGACCTGGGGTGGTGGTAATTAGGTACTGTTGTCCATTTTGGAGGACTTTGGATGGTGGTAAATAAAGGTACAATGTCCATTTTGGAGGACCTGGGATGGTGGTAATTAAAGATAATGATGTCCATTTTGGAGGACTTGGGATGGTGGTAATTAAAGGTACTGTTGTCCATTTTGGAGGACCTGGGATGGAGGTAATTAAAGATAATGTTGTCCAATTTAGAGGACATGGGATGGTATGGTGGTAATTAAAGGTAATGTTGTCCATTTTGGAGGACCTGGGACAGTGGTAATAATAATAAACGGTTATGTTGTCCATTTTGTAGGACTTGGGATTGTGGTAATTAAAGATAATGATGTCCATTTTGGAGGACTTGGGATGGTGGTAATTAAAGGTACTGTTGTCCATTTTGGAAGACCTGGGATGGTGGTAATTAAAGATAATGTTGTCCATTTTGGAGGACCTGGGGTGGTGGTAATTAAAGGTACTTTTGTCCATTTTGGAGGACCTGGGATGGTATGGTGGTAATTAAAGGTACTGTTGTCCATTTTGGAGGACCTGGGATAGTGGTAATTAAAGATAATGATGTCCATTTTGGAGGACTTGGGATGGTATAGTGGTAAATAAAGGTACTGTTTTCCATTTTGAAGGACCTGGGATGGTGGTAATTAAAGGTACTGTCGTCCATTTTGGAGGACCTGGGATGGTGGTAATTAAAGATAATGTTGTCCATTTTGGAGGACCTGGGATGGTATGGTGGTAATTAAAGGTAATGTTGTCCATTTTGGAGGACCTGGGATGGTGGTAATTAACGGTAATGTTGTCCATTTTGGAGAACCTGGGATGGTGGTAATTAAAGGTACTGTTGTCCATTTTGGAGGACCTGGGATGGTGGTAATTAAAGATAATGTTGTCCATAGTGGAGGACCTGGGATGGTGGTAAATAAAGGTAATGTTGTCCATTTTGGAGGACTTTGGATGGTGGTAATTAAAGGTACTGTTGTCCATATTGGAGGACCTGGGATGGTATGGTGGTTATTAAAGGTACTGTTGTCCATGTTGGAGGACCTGGGATGGTGGTAATTAAAGATAATGATGTCCATTTTGGAGGACTTGGGATGGTGGTAATTAAAGATAATGTTGTCCATTTTCGAGGACCTGGAATGGTATGGTGGTAATTAAAGGTAATGTTGTCCATTTTGAAGGACCTGGGATGGTGGTAATTAACGAAATGTTGTCCATTTTGGACGACCTGGGATGGTGGTAATTAAAGGTAATGTTGTCAATTTTGGAGGACTTTGGATAGTGGTAATTAAAGGTACTGTTGTCCATTTTGGAGGACCTGAGATGGTGGTAATTAAAGATAATGTTGTCTATTTTGGAGGACCTGGGATGGTATGGTGGTAAATAAAGGTACTATTGTCCATTTTGGAAGACCTGGGATGGTCGTAATTAAAGATAATGATGTCCATTTTGGAGGACTTGGGACGGTGGTAATTAAAGGTACTGTTGTCCATTTTGGAGGACCTGGGATGGTGGTAATTAAAGATAATGTTGTCCAATTTAGAGGACATGGGATGGTATGGTGGTAATTAAAGGTAATGTTGTCCATTTTGGAGGACCTGGGACAGTGGTAATAATAATAAACGGTTATGTTGTCCATTTTGTAGGACTTGGGATTGTGGTAATTAAAGATAATGATGTCCATTTTGGAGGACTTAGAATGGTGGTAATTAAAGGTACTGTTGTCCATTTTGGAAGACCTGGGATGGTGGTAATTTAAGATAATGTTGTCCATTTTGGAGGACCTGGGGTGGTGGTAATTAAAGGTACGGTTGTCCATTTTGGAGGACTTGGGATGGTGGTAATTAAAGGTACTGTTGTCCATTTTGGAGGACCTGGGATGGTGATAATTAAAGATAATGTTGTCCATTTTGGAGGACCTGGGATAGTGGTAATAAACGGTTATGTTGTCCATTTTGGAGGACTTGGGATTGTGGTAATTAAAGATAATGATGTCCATTTTGGAGGACTTGGGATGGTATAGTGGTAAATAAAGGTACTGTTTTCCATTTTGGAGGACCTGGGATGGTGGTAATTAAAGGTACTGTCGTCCATCTTGGAGGACCTGGGATGGTGGTAATTAAAGATAATGTTGTCCATTTTGGAGGACCTGGGATGGTATGGTGGTAATTAAAGGTAATGTTGTCCATTTTGGAGGACCTGGGATGGTGGTAATTAACGGTAATGTTGTCCATTTTGGAGGACCTGGGATGGTGGTAATTAAAGGTAATGTTGTCCATTTTGGAGGACCTGGGATGGTGGTAATTAACGGTAATGTTGTCCATTTTGGAGGACCTGGGATGGTGGTAATTAAAGGTAATGTTGTCAATTTTGTAGGACTTTGGATGGTGGTAATTAAAGGTACTGTTGTCCATATTGGAGGACCTGGGATGGTGGTAATTAAAGGTACTGTTGTCCATTTTGGAGGACCTGGGATGGTATGGTGGTAATTAAAGGTAATGTTGTCCATTTTGGAGGACATGGGATGGTTGTAATAAATGGTAATGTTGTCCATTTTGGAGGACCTGGGATGGTGGTAATTAAAGATAATGATGTCCATTTTGGAGGACTTGGGATGGTGGTAATTAAAGGTACTGTTGTCCATTTTGGAGGACCTTGGATTGTGGTAATTAAAGATAATGTTGTCCATTTTGGAGGACTTGGGATGGTGGTAAATAAAGGTACTATTGTCCATTTTGGAGGACCTGGGATGGTGATAATTAAAGATAATGATGTCCATTTTAGAGGACTTGGGATGGTGGTAATTAAAGGTACTGTTGTCCATTTTGGAGGACCTTGGATGGTGGTAATTAAAGATAATGTTGTCCATTTTAGAGGACATGAGATGGTATGGTGGTAATTAAAGGTAATGTTGTCCATTTTGGAGGACCTGCGATGGTGGTAATTAAAGATAATGTTGTCCATTTTGGAGGACCTGGGATGGTGGTAATTAACGGTAATGTTGTCCATTTTGGAGGACCTGGGATGGTGGTAATTAAAGATAATGTCTATTTTGGAGGACCTGGGATGGTATGGTGGTAATTAAAGGTAATGTTGTCCATTTTGGAGGACCTGGGATGGCGGTAATTAAAGGTAATGTTGTCCATTTTGGAGGACCTGGGGTGATGGTTATTTAAGTTAATGTGGTACATTTTGGAGGACCTGGGATGGTGGTAATTAAAGGTACTGTCGTCCATTTTGGAGGACCTGGGATGGTGGTAATTAAAGGTAATGTTGTCCATTTTGGAGGACTTGGGATAGTGGTAATTAAAGGTACTGTTGTCCATTTTGGAGGACCTGGGATGGTGGTAATTAAAGATAATGTTGTCCATTTTGGAGATCTTGGGATGGTGGTAATTAAAGGTACTGTTGTCCTTTTTGGAGGACCTGGGATGGTGGTTATTAAAGATAATGTGGTCCATTTTGGAGAACCTGGGATGGTGGTAATTAAAGATAATGTGGTCGATTTTGGAGGACCCGGGATGGTGGTAATTAAAGGTAATGTTGTCCATTTTGGAGGACCCGGGATGGTGGTAATTAAAGGTAATATTGTCCATTTTGGAGGACCTGGGATGGTGGTTATTAAAGATAATGTGGTCCATTTTGGAGGACCCGGGATGGTGGTAATTAAAGGTAATGTTGTCCATTTTGGAGGACCCGGGATGGTGGTAATTAAAGGTAATATTGTCCATTTTGGAGGACCTGGGATGGTGGTAATTAAAGATAATGTGGTCCATTTTGGAGGACTTGGGATGGTGGTAATTAAAGGTACTGTTGTCCGTTTTGGAGGACCTGGGATGGTGGTAATTAAAGATAATGTGGTCCATTTTGGAGGACTTGGGATGGTGGTAATTAAAGGTAATGTTGTCCATTTTGGAGAACCTGGGATGGTGGTAATTAAAGGTAATGTTGTCAATTTTGGAGGACTTTGGATGGTGGTAATTAAAGGTACTGTTGTCCATTTTGGAGGACCTGGGATGGTGGTAATTAAAGATAATGTTGTCCATTTTGGAGGACCTGGAATGGTATGGTGGTAATTAAAGGTAATGTTGTCCATTTTGGAGGACCTGGGATGGTGGTAATTAAAGATAATGTTGTCCATTTTGGAGGACCTGGGATGGTGGTAATTAAAGGTACTGTTGTCCATTTTGGAGGACTTTGGATGGTGGTAATTAAAGGTACTGTTGTCCATTTTGGAGGACCTGGGATGGTGGTAATTAAAGATAATGTTGTCCATTTTGGAGGACATGGGGTGATGGTTATTTAAGTTAATGTGGTCCATTTTGGAGGACCTGGGATGGTGGTAATTAAAGGTAATGTTGTCCATTTTGGAGGACTTGGGATAGTGGTAATTAAAGGTACTATCATCCAATTTGAAGGACCTGCGATGGTGGTAATAAAATATAATGTTGTCCATTTTGGAGGACTATGGATGCTGGTAATTAAAGGTACAGTTGTCCATTTTGAAGGACCTGGGATGGTGGTAATTAAAGATAGTGTTGTCCATTTTGGAGGACCTGGGATGGTGGTAATTAAAGGTAATGTTGTCAATTTTGGAGGACTTTGGATGGTGGTAATTAAAGGTACTGTTGTCCATTTTGGAGGACCTAGGATGGTGGTAATTAAAGATAATGTTGTCCATAGTGGAGGACCTGGGATGGTGGTAATTAAAGGTAATGTTGTCCATTTTGGAGGACCTGGGATGGTATGGTGGTTATTAAAGGTACTGTTGTCCATGTTGGAGGACCTGGGATGGTGGTAATTAAAGATAATGTTGTCCATTTTGGAGGACTTGGGATGGTGGTAAATAAAGGTACTATTGTCCATTTTGGAGGACCTGGGATGGTGGTAATTAAAGATAATGATGTCCATTTTGGAGGACTTGGGATGGTGGTAATTAAAGGTACTGTTGTCCATTTTGGAGGACCTGCGATGGTGGTAATTAAAGATAATATTGTCCATTTTCGAGGACCTGGAATGGTATGGTGGTAATTAAAGGTAATGTTGTCCATTTTGGAGGACCTGGGATGGCGGTAATTAAAGATAATGTTGTCCATTTTGGAGGACCTGGAATGGTGGTAATTAAAGATAATGTTGTCCATTTTGGTGGTGGTAATTAAAGGTAATGTTGTCCATTTTGGAGGACTTGGGATGGTGGTAATTAAAGGTACTGTTGTCCATTTTGGAGGACCTGGAATGGTGGTAATTAAAGGTAATGTTGGCGATCTTGGACGATGTTTGATGATTGTTAAAGGTACTGTTGGCAATTTTAGATTATGTTGAGTGATGGTCATTAAAGGTACAGCCGTCAATCTTTGAGGATGTCGGGTGATGGCTATTAGATGTCTGAAGAGGTTGTGGGGTGATGATAATTAAAGGTAATGTTGTCCATTTTGGAGGACCTGGGATGGTGGTTATTAAAGGTAATGTTGTCCATTTTGGAGGATGTGGGGTGATGGTAATTAGTTAATGTGGTTCATTTTGGAGGACCTGGGATGGTATGGTGGTAATGGCAGAGTGTAATATGATGGTAATGGCAGAGTGTGATGTGATGGGAATGGCAAAGTGTGATGTGATAGGAATGGCATGATGTGATGGGAATGGCAGACTGTGGTGTGATGGGAATGGAAGAGTGTGATGTGATGGGAATGACAGAGTGTGATGTGATGGGAATGACAGAGTGTGGTGTGATGGGAACGACAGAGTGTGATGTGATGGGAATGTCAGAGTGTGGTGTGAAGGGAATGACAGAGTGTGGTGTGATGGGAATGGCAGAGTGTGATGTGAAGGGAATGGCAGAGTGTGATGTGATGGGAATGGAAGAGTGTGATGTGAAGGGAATGACAGAGTGTGGTGTGATGGGAATGGAAGAGTGTGGTGAGATGAGAATGGCGGAGTGTGATGTGATGTGAATGGAAGAGTGTGATGTGATGTGAATGGAAGAGTGTAATGTGATATGAATGGCAGAGTGTGATGTGATGTGAATGGCAGAGTGTGATGTGATGTGAATGGCAGAGTGTGATGTGAATGGTATGCCAGAGTGTGATTTGATGGAATGGCAGAGTGTGATGTGATGGGAATGGCACAGTGTGATGTGATGGAAATGACAGAGTGTGATGTGATGAGAATAGCAGAGTGTGATGTGATGGGAATGGCAGTGTGTGTGATGGGAATGGCAGAGTGTGATGTGATGAGAATGACATGGTGTGATATGATGAGAATGAAAGAGTGTAGTATGATTAGAACCAGTGTACTATGATGAGAATGACAGTGTGTAGTCTGATGAGTTTGGTAGAGCAAGATATGATGATTATGGCATAGCGCTCTACCATAACCATTATATCATGCACTACCATATGCAGAGTATGGCATGATCAGTATGACAGAGCAGGGCATGATGATTACAGCAAAGCGCTTTACTGTACTCAACATGCCAGTCTCTGTCATACAGACAATACCATACTCTAACATACTCATCAGTTTACACAATATCATACTCATAATACCACAATATGTCATATAATACTATGCTAAATCATCCTCACCACAGCATGCTTTGCCACACTCACCACAGCATCACATTCTGCCATTCCCATCAGATCACTCTGCCACTCCCATCACATCACACTCTGCCACTCCCATCACATCACACTCTGCCATTACCATCATATCACACTCTGCCATTCCCATCACACCACACTGTTCCATTCCCATCACATCACACACTGACATTGCCATCACACCACAATTTTCCATTGCCATCACATCACACTATGCCATTCCCATCACATTGCTACTTGCCATTACATCATATCACACTCTGCCATTCCCATCACATCACACACTTCCATTCCCATCACATCACACACGTCCATTCCCATCACATCACATTCTGTCATTTCCATCACATCACACCCTACCATTCCCATTGCATCACTCTCTGCCATTCCCATCGCATCAAACTCTGTCATCCACATCAAATCACACTCTGACATTACCATCACATCGCACTGTCATTCCCATCACATCACACTCTGCCATTCTTATCACATCACACTCCCTATCCCCATCACACCACACTCTGTCATTCCCATCACATCACATTCTGCCATTCCCATCCCATCACACACTGCCATTCCTATCACATTGCACTCTGCCATTCCATCAGATCACACTCTTCGTTTCCCTTCACATCACACTCTGTCATTCCCATCACATCAAATTCTGCCATCCCCATCACATCACAGTCTGCCGTTCCCATCACGTCACACTCTACCAATCCCATCACATCACACTCTGAAATTTCCATCTAATCACACTCTGCCATCCCAATCACATCACAGTCTGCCATTCCCATCACATCACACACCATCATTCCCATCACACAACACTCTGCCATTGTCACATCACACTATGCTATCCTCATCCCATCACACACTGCCATTCCATCACATCACACTATTTCATCCCCATAACATCACATACTGCCATTCCCATCACACCACACTCTGCCATTCCCATCACATTACACTCTACCATTCCCATCAGATCACACTGCCATTCCCATCACATCACCCTGCCATTCACATCACATCACACTCTGCCACACCCATCCCATCACACTCTGCCACTCCCATCCCATCACTCACTGCCATTGCCATCCCATCACACTCTGCCACACCCATCCCATCACACTCTGCCATTCCCATCACATCACCCTGCCATTCACATCACATCACACTCTGCCACACCCATCCCATCACACTCTGCCACTCCCATCCCATCACTCACTGCCATTCCCATCCCATCACACTCTGCCATTCCCATCCCTTCACACTCTGCCATTCCCATTACATCACACTGCCATTCTGCCATTCCCATAACATCACACTGCCATCCTCATCACACCTCACTCTACGATTCACAGCACACCTCACTCCACCATCCTGACACCTCACTCCACCATCCTCACCTCACCTGCAAGAAGGACTGGCACACTGTACAGTGCATTTAAGAATTATAGTGGTGAAGAAGGACTGGCACACTGGACAATGTATTTAAGAACTAAAAAATGTGTCCAAGGGACCCGAATGCCCCTCTAAATGTTATCGGTTGCTTACAAGACACTGACAAAGTTTGGTAAAGATCAAATACAAAATGAAGGTGCTTAGAGTGTTTAAGAGTTTGGAAACTGTATTGCTTTTGGTATCTGAGAAACTGAGTTAATAAAAAACTTAAATGTAAAACTTCAACGTAAATTAAGAAAATGCCAAAGGTAGGTGAAGGTAATTCATATTGACCCACATATTAACAACCGTAGAGTGTTCACAAGACAAAAGTTAACGACGGACGGACGGACGGACGGACGGACGGACGGACAACTCACCATCCCATAAGCTCTGCTGGCCGTTGGCCAGTAGAGCTAAAAATAAATAAAATAAAAATGGGAATTTCGAGTGGGGAGAGAGGGCCTATAGACGCTCTACTTGTATGATGTGATTCAAAAACATAAACATGATAGAGGCCAACCCAAGAAACATGTTTCCTATATATAACTATGTAAACTTTGGGTTATCGTGGTGGCCATTTTGAATATTTGACGACAACGAAAAACACAAACTTGTTGTTGTTTTTTTATTCTTTTTTTGCGTACAACATTACATTAAACAAGAGGGCCAAGATGGCCCTATATCGATCACCTGAGTAATTGTCCATTATCGAACTTCTTCGAAATCTTATGATCATATACAATCTGTGCAAATTTAGTTAAGATTGTCCAAGAAATGTGGCCTCTGTTGTTTACCAACATTGATATAAAGACACTGACAAAGTTTGGCAAAGATCAAAGACAAAATGAAGGTGCTAGAGTGTAACCTCTGGGGCATGGCCAAATGTGACCCAAGGTCTACATGTATTATATGAGAGCTGTGTGCCTTGTGGTTTCAGAGAAGAAGATTTTTTAAGTTTTTCCCTGTACAAGTCTATGTAAAACATGTGATGCCTGGGGCAGAGCCAAATGTGACTCCAGGGTCACAATTTTAATAAACTTGGTAAAGGACCATAAGCGCATAGTAAATGCAAAATATTAAACCTCTGGCTCTTGCAGTTTCAGAGAAGAAGAATTTTTTAATTTTTCCCTATACAAGTCTATGTAAAACTGTGACCGCCGAGGCGGGGCCAAATATGACCCCAGGGTCACCATTTGAACAAACTTGGTAAAGGACCATAATCTTATAGTAATTGCAAAATATTAAACCTCTGGCTCTTGTAGTTTCAGAGAAGATTTTTAAATTTTTTCCTATATAAGTATATGTTAAACTGCGACCCCCGGGGCGGGGCCAAATTTGACACAAGGGTCACCATTTGAACAAACTTGGTAAAGGATCATAAGCTTGTAGAAAATGCAAAATATTGAACATCTGGCTCAAGCAGTTTCGGAGAAGAAGATTTTTTAAGTTTTCCCTATAGAAGTCTATGTAAAACATGTGAACCCTGGGGCGGGGCCAAATGTGACCCCAGGGTCACCATTTGAACAAACCTGGTAAAGGACTATAATCTTATAGTAAATGCAAAATATTAAACCTCAGGCTCTTGTAGTTTCAGAGAAGAAGATTTTTTTCAGTTTTTCCCTATACAAGCCTATGTAAAACTGTGACCCCCGGGATGGGGCCAAATGTGACCCCTGGGTCACCATTTGAACAAACTTGGTAAAGGACCATATGCTTATAGTAAATGCAAAATATCAAACCTCTGGCTCTTGCAGTTTCTGAGATTTTTTTTTTTTTTTATCCCCTATATAAGTCTATGTAAAACTGTGACCACCGGGGCGGGGACAAATTTGACCCCAGGGTCACCATTTGAACAAACTTAGTAGAGGACCATAAGCTGATGCTACATGTAATACATGAGAGCTCTGTGCCTTGTGGTTTCAGAGAAGAAGATTTTTTAAAGTTTTTTCCTATATGTCTATATGAAAAACATGCAAAATCTCAATATACAAATTTTGGATCCCCGGGGCACGGCCATTTTTGACCCCGGGGACTTCATTTGAACAAACTTGATAGTCTAGGCATTGGCGATCATTTTAAAAGAAAGATTGTTGAAATCTGTCCTGCGGTTCTGGAGAAGAAGATTTTTTAAGGTTTCGACCATATATGGTAATGGCGGCCATCTTGGATGTCGCGCTGACCTAATTTTAACAAATCTAAAAAGCATTCATCTAAGGATCATCCATGTGAAGTTTAGTCAAAATTAGCCAAGCGGTTTCTGAGGAGAAGTGGTTTGAAGAAAAGTTAACGACGACGACGACGGACGGACGGACGGACGACGGACGACGGACGCAGAGTGATCCCAATAGCTCACCTTGAGCCTTCGGCTCAGGTGATCTAAAAACAATTACTACACAAATTTAAACAGCACATAACAGTGAAATTGCATAACACTGTTTAAATCATGATAAATATATTGTATGACTATATTTTAAGAGGTGTAATAGGAAGGAAAGGAAAAAAAGGTAGTATTAGAAGGGAATAGTGTAAGATAATAGATAATGAGTTTGCTAGAGAGCATCGTTGGCCAGCCCACGTGTTGTTAATAGTTTTCTCCAAGTTTCTTCAAATTTATTAAGAGTATCATTTTTAAGGGCAGTGTACATTTCTATGTTAATCCTATTGTTCAATTTTCTTAAGAACGCTTCAAATTTCGGTATCTGATCTTTATATTTACATTTATATATGAATTGTTTACCCAACATGGTTATGTACATGAATATTTTATCTCGTTCTCCAAAGTAAATATTATATTTATTTAATTCGGTAATAATATCTGTTCTCTCCATCCATAACCGGCATTCATTCCAGAAATGTTGCGTCCACATACATTCCCAGAATAGATGATCTAAAGTCTCGATTTCCATATTACAGAATGTGCAAATGCTTGAAACGGCAAGTTGGCATTTATATAAAAAATTATTTGTGGCAATATTCCTATATATAAAATTGTACTGAAACATTTGTAAATTATTATCTTTACTACATCTGAATATGTTTCTATAAATGTACCTCCAATTCATAGCAGTATGTGAAAATATATTTTCCCACTTAATTTGGGATTTCGATTTTGTGTCATCTTTTAAATTATCTATTTGAACTTTTGTGAGATATTTACTGACTGAGTTTGAAGGCTTTCCCATAATGCATTCGCATAACGTTTTTTGTTTTAGTATGTTGACATTTTCTACGTTGAGTTCTTGCAACCATTGCTTTGGTATTGAAGATATAAGTTGGTGGTATTTTAAGAATTCTGTTGCAGGTATGTCAAAATCATTTTGGATTGAATTAAATGTTTTTAGTTTTCTATCAGTTGTATTATATATATCATGGATGCATACAATCTGTTTCTGTATCCAATAAATATATATTAAGGGTCTACCATTGTGTTTTATATTGCTATTGTTCCACAATATTTGTTCATTTATATGTTTTGGGCTTTTTACAGAGAAGATGTAATTTTTAACCTTGTCCTGTATATTTCTATGTAAACTTTGGGTCGCCGTGGCGGCCATTTTTATTATTTGACGATAACGAAAAACACAAACTTGATAGAGGCCAACCCAAGGAACATGTATATGATATTTCAGTAGAATAGAATAAATGGTTTCAGAGAAGATGTGGGGCCTTCCCAGGTAACATTGTGATGAAGTTTCATCAAAATCCTTCAAGCGGTTTCAGAGAAGATGTAGATTTTATAAAATTGCTAACAGACGGACAGACAGACAGACGGACGGACAGACGGACGGACGGACAGACAGACAGACGGACGGACGACGGACGAAAAGTGATTGCATAAGCCCTCCTGGCCCTTTGGCCAGTAGAGCTAAAAACAAGTGAGTTTCGAGTGGGCAGGGGTGGGGGGTGGTGGGGTGGGGGCAACATATACGTGCAAGAAGCAACAACACAGAAATATGAAGAAAAAAAAATACATATATTTTTAACTTAATGAAGGGTCATAACTCCGCTGTTACTGGTCCGATCGGACTAGTTTTCAAACTTGTTCGATTATTGATTGATATTAACAATTTGTTCAAGTTTGGTAAAGATCATATGAAAATGAAACGATTATAACTGGTATTGTGGTAATTGTTTAATGAATGTACTGTTGGCAATCCTAGATGACATGGAGGGATGGTTATTAAAGGTTCCCTTGGCGGCCATGGACACATTATTATTATTATCATTAAACATGCTGTTGGCAATTTTCAGTGATTGTCATTTCAGTGTGATGGCTTTTAAAGGTAGTTTTGGTGATCTTCAATGACATTTGGTGATATTGAATGACATTTGGGGATCATTTACTAACTGAGAGTGCAGTTGGCGATCTTGGATGAGGTGGGGTGATGATCATTAAATTTCCAGTTCGCAATATTGGACGACGTGGGGTGATGTCATTATATTCACAGTTGGAGAGTGATGTTTATTAAAGGTACTGTTGGCCATCTTGAGAGGATGTGAGGTGGTTGTTATTAAAATTACAGTTGGCATTCTTTAGAAAACGTAGGGTGGTGGTTATTAAAGGTTCAGTTTGGGATCTTGGATGACGCATGATGACGTAAAGGTACTGCTGTCCATTTTGGAGGACTTTGGATGGTGGTAATTAAAGGTACTGTTGTCCATTTTGGAGGACCTGGTATGGTGGTAATTAAAGATAATGTGGTCCATTTTGGAGGACTTGGGATGGTGGTAATTAAAGGTAATGTTGTCCATTTTGGAGGACCTGGGGTGATGGTTATTTCAGTTAATGTGGACCATTTTGGAGGACCTGGGATGGTGGTAATTAAAGGTAATGTTGTCCATTTTGGAGGACTTGAGATAGTGGTAATTAAAGGTACTATCATCCAATTTGAAGGACCTGCGATGGTGGTAATAAAAGATAATGTTGTCCATTTTGGAGGACTATGGATGCTGGTAATTAAAGGTACTGTTGTCCATTTTGAAGGACCTGGGATGGTGGTAATTAAAGATAATGTTGTCCATTTTGGAGGACTTGGGATGGTGGTAATTAAAGTAATGTTGTCCATTTTGGAAGACCTGGGATGGTATGGTGGTAAATAAAGGTACTGTTGTCCATTTCGGAGGACCTGGGATGGTGGTAATTAAAGATAATGATGTCCATTTTGGAGGACTTGGGATGGTATAGTGGTAAATAAAGGTACTGTTGTCCATTTCGGAGGACCTGGGATGGTGGTAATTAAAGATAATGATGCCAATTTTGGAGGACCTGGGATGGTGGTAATTAAAGGTACAGTTGTCCATTTCGGAGGACCTGGGATGGTGGTAATTAAAGATAATGATGTCCATTTTGGAGGACTTGGGATGGTATAGTGGTAAATAAAGGTACTGTTTTCCATTTTGGAGGACCTGGGATGGTGGTAATTAACGGTAATGTTGTCCATTTTGGAGGACCTGGGATGGTGGTAATTAAAGGTAATGTTGTCAATTTTGGAGGACTTTGGATGGTGGTAATTAAAGGTACTGTTGTCCATTTTGGAGGACCAAGGATGGTGTTAATTAAAGATAATGTTGTCCATTTTGGAGGACTTGGGATGGTATAGTGGTAAATAAAGGTACTGTTTTCCATTTTGGAGGACCTGGGATGGTGGTAATTAACGGTAATGTTGTCCATTTTGGAGGACCTGGGATGGTGGTAATTAAAGGTAATGTTGTCAGTTTTGGAGGACTTTGGATGGTGGTAATTAAAGGTACTGTTGTCCATTTTGGAGGACCTGGGATGGTGGTAATTAAAGGTACTGTTGTCCATTTTGGAGGACCTGGGATGGTGGTAATTAAAGGTAATGTTGTCCATTTTGGAGGACCTGGGATGGTATGGTGGTTATTAAAGGTACTGTTGTCCATGTTGGAGGACCTGGGATGGTGGTAATTAAAGATAATGTTGTCCATTTTGGAGGACCTGGGATGGTGGTAATTAAAGGTACTGTCGTCCATTTTGGAGGACCTGGGATGGTGGTAATTAATGATAATATTGTCCATTTTGGAGGACTTGGGATGGTGGTAATTAATGGTAATGTTGTCCATTTTGGAGGACCTGGGAATGTATGGTTGTAATTAAAGGTACTGTTGTCCATTTTGTAGGACCTGGGATGGTGGTAATTAAAGATAATGTTGTCCATTTTGGTGGTGGTAATTAAAGGTAATGTTGTCCATTTTGGAGGACCTGGGATGGTGGTTATTAAAGGTAATGTTGTCCATTTTGGAGGACCTGGGATGGTGGTAATTAAAGGTAATATTGTCCATTTTGGAGGACCTGGGATGGTGGTTATTAAAGATAATAGTGGTCCATTTTGGAGGACTTGGGATGGTGGTAATTAAAGGTAATGTTGTCCATTTTGGAGGACCTGGGGTGATGGTAATTAAAGTTAATGTGGTCCATTTTGAAGGACCTGGGATGGTGGTAATTAAAGGTAATGTTTTCCATTTTGGAGGACTTGGGATAGTGGTAATTAAAGGTAATGTTGTCCATTTTTGAGGACCTGGGAATGTATGGTTGTAATTAAAGGTACTGTTGTCCATTTTGTAGGACCTGGGATGGTGGTAATTAAAGGTACTGTCGTCCAATTTGAAGGACCTGCGATGGTGTTAATTAATGATAATCTTGTCCATTTTGGAGGACTTGGGATGGTGGTAATTAAAGGTACTGTTGTCCATTTTGGAGGACCTGGGATGGGGGTAATTAAAGATAATGTTGTCCATTTTGGAGGACTTGGGATGGTGGTAATGTAAGGTACTGTTGTCCATTTTGGAGGACCTGGGATGGTGGTAATGAAAGATAATGTTGTCCATTTTGGAGATCTTGGGATGGTGGTAATTAAAGGTACTGTTGTCCTTTTTGGAGGACCTGGGATGGTGGTTATTAAAGATAATGTGGTCCATTTTGGAGGACCCGGGATGGTGGTAATTAAAGGTAATGTTGTCCATTTTGGAGGACTTGGGATAGTGGTAATTAAAGGTACTGTTGTCCATTTTGGAGGACCTGGGATGGTGGTTATTAAAGATAATGTGGTCCATTTTGGAGGACTTGGGACGGTGGTAATTAAAGATAATGTGGTCCATTTTGGAGGACTTGGGATGGTGGTAATTAAAGGTAATGTTGTACATTTTGGAGTATATGGGGTGATGGTAATTAAAGTTAATGTGGTCCATGTTGGAGGACCTGGGATGGTGGTAATTAATGGTAATGTTGTTCATTTTGGAGGACCTGGGATGGTATGGTGGTAATTAAAGGTAATGTTGTCCATTTTGGAGGACCTGGGATGGTGGTAATTAAAGGTAATGTTGTCCATTTTGGAGGACCTGGGATGGTGGTAATTAAAGGTAATGTTGTCCATTTTGGAGGACGTGGGATGATGATAATTAAAGTTAATGTGGTCCATTTTGGAGGACCCGGGATGGTGGTAATTAAAGGTAATGTTGTCCATTTTGGAGTACCTGTGATTGGGGGTAATTAAAGGTACTGTTGTCCATTTTGGAGGACTTTGGATGGTGGTAATTAAAGGTAATGTTGTCCATTTTGGAGGACCTGGGATGGTATGGTGGTAATTAACGGTAATGTTGTCCATTTTGGAGGACCTGGGATGGTGGTAATTAAAGGTAATGTTGTCAATTTTTGAGGACTTTGGATGGTGGTAATTAAAGGTACTGTTGTCCATTTTGGAGGACCAAGGATGGTGGTAATTAAAGATAATGTTGTCCATAGTGGAGGACCTGGGATGGTGGTAATTAAAGGTAATGTTGTCCATTTTGGAGGACCTGGGATGGTATGGTGGTTATTAAAGGTACTGTTGTCCATGTTGGAGGACCTGGGATGGTGGTAATTAAAGATAATGTTGTCCATTTTGGAGGACCTGGGATGGTGGTAATTAAAGGTACTGTCGTCCATTTTGGAGGACCTGGGATGGTGGTAATTAATGATAATATTGTCCATTTTGGAGGACTTGGGATGGTGGTAATTAATGGTAATGTTGTCCATTTTGGAGGACCTGGGAATGTATGGTTGTAATTAAAGGTACTGTTGTCCATTTTGTAGGACCTGGGATGGTGGTAATTAAAGATAATGTTGTCCATTTTGGTGGTGGTAATTAAAGGTAATGTTGTCCATTTTGGAGGACCTGGGATGGTGGTTATTAAAGGTAATGTTGTCCATTTTGGAGGACCTGGGATGGTGGTAATTAAAGGTAATATTGTCCATTTTGGAGGACCTGGGATGGTGGTTATTAAAGATAATAGTGGTCCATTTTGGAGGACTTGGGATGGTGGTAATTAAAGGTAATGTTGTCCATTTTGGAGGACCTGGGGTGATGGTAATTAAAGTTAATGTGGTCCATTTTGAAGGACCTGGGATGGTGGTAATTAAAGGTAATGTTTTCCATTTTGGAGGACTTGGGATAGTGGTAATTAAAGGTAATGTTGTCCATTTTTGAGGACCTGGGAATGTATGGTTGTAATTAAAGGTACTGTTGTCCATTTTGTAGGACCTGGGATGGTGGTAATTAAAGGTACTGTCGTCCAATTTGAAGGACCTGCGATGGTGTTAATTAATGATAATCTTGTCCATTTTGGAGGACTTGGGATGGTGGTAATTAAAGGTACTGTTGTCCATTTTGGAGGACCTGGGATGGGGGTAATTAAAGATAATGTTGTCCATTTTGGAGGACTTGGGATGGTGGTAATGTAAGGTACTGTTGTCCATTTTGGAGGACCTGGGATGGTGGTTATTAAAGATAATGTTGTCCATTTTAAAGGACTTGGGATGGTGGTAATTAAAGGTACTGTTGTCCATTTTGGAGGACCTGGGATGGTGGTAATGAAAGATAATGTTGTCCATTTTGGAGATCTTGGGATGGTGGTAATTAAAGGTACTGTTGTCCTTTTTGGAGGACCTGGGATGGTGGTTATTAAAGATAATGTGGTCCATTTTGGAGGACCCGGGAGGGTGGTAATTAAAGGTAATGTTGTCCATTTTGGAGGACTTAGGATAGTGGTAATTAAAGATACTGTTGTCCATTTTGGAGGACCTGGGATGGTAGTTATTAAAGATAATGTGGTCCATTTTGGAGGACTTGGGACGGTGGTAATTAAAGATAATGTGGTCCATTTTGGAGGACTTGGGATGGTGGTAATTAAAGGTAATGTTGTACATTTTGGAGTATATGGGGTGATGGTAATTAAAGTTAATGTGGTCCATGTTGGAGGACCTGGGATGGTGGTAATTAATGGTAATGTTGTCCATTTTGGAGGACCTGGGATGGTATGGTGGTAATTAAAGGTAATGTTGTCCATTTTGGAGGACCTGGGATGGTGGTAATTAAAGGTAATGTTGTCCATTTTGGAGGACCTGGGATGGTGGTAATTAAAGGTAATGTTGTCCATTTTGGAGGACGTGGGATGATGATAATTAAAGTTAATGTGGTCCATTTTGGAGGACCCGGGATGGTGGTAATTAAAGGTAATGTTGTCCATTTTGGAGTACCTGTGATTGGGGGTAATTAAAGGTACTGTTGTCTATTTTGGAGGACTTTGGATGGTGGTAATTAAAGGTAATGTTGTCCATTTTGGAGGACCTGGGATGGTATGGTGGTAATTAAAGGTAATGTTGCCCATTTTGGAGGACCTGGGATGGTGGTAATTAACGGTAATGTTGTCCATTTTGGAGGACCTGGGATGGTGGTAATTAAAGGTAATGTTGTCAATTTTGGAGGACTTGGGATGGTGGTAATTAAAGGTACTGTTGTCCATTTTGGAGGACCTGGGATGGTGGTAATTAAAGATAATGTTGTCCATTTTGGAGGACCTGGGATGGTGGTTATTAAAGATAATGTGGTCCATTTTGGAGGACTTGGGATGGTGGTAATTAAAGGTAATGTTGTCCATTTTGGAGGACTTTTGATAGTGGTAATTAAAGGTACTGTTGTCCATTTTGGAGGACCTGGGATGGTGGTAATAAAAGATAATGTTGTCAATTTTGAAGGACTATGGATGCCGGTAATTAAAGGTACCGTTGTCCATTTTGAAGGACCTGGGATGGTGGTAATTAAAGATAATGTTGTCCATTTTGGAGGACTTGGGATGGTGGTAATTAAAGGTAATGTTGTCCATTTTGGAAGACCTGGGATGGTATGGTGGTAAATAAAGGTACTGTTGTCCATTTCTGAGGACCTGGGATGGTGGTAATTAAAGATAATGTTGTCCATTTTGGAGGACCTGGGATGGTGGTAATTAAAGGTAATGTTGTCCATAGTGGAGGACCTGGGATGGTGGTAATTAAAGGTAATGTTGTCCATGTTGGAGGACCTGGGATGGTGGTAATTAAAGGTGGTTGTTATTAAAATTACAGTTGGCATTCTTGAGAAAACGTAGGGTGGTGCTTATTAAAGGTTCAGTTTGGGATCTTGGATGACGTATGATGACGTAAAGGTACTGCTGTCCATTTTGGAGGATGTGGGGTGATGGTAATTAAAGGTAATGTTGTCCATTTTGGAGGACCTGGGATGGTGGTAATTAAAGGTAATGTTGTCCATTTTGGAGGACCTGGGATGGTGGTAATTAAAGGTAATGTTGTCCATTTTGGAGGACCTGGGATGGTGGTAATTAAAGGTACTGTTGTCCATTTTGGAGGATGTGGGGTGATGGTAATTAAAGTTAATGTGGTCCATTTTGGAGGACCTGGGATGGTGGTAATTAAAGGTAATGTTGTCCATTTTGGAGGACCTGGGATGGTGGTAATTAAAGGTAATGTCCATTTTGGAGGATTTGGGATAGTGGTAATTAAAGGTACTGTTGTCCATTTTGGAGGACCTGGGATGGTGGTAATTAAAGGTACTGTTGTCCATTTTGGAGGACCTGGGATGGTGGTAATTAATGATAATATTGTCCATTTTGGAGGACTTGGGATGGTGGTAATTAAAGGTAATGTTGTCCATTTTGGAGGACCTGGGAATGTATGGTTGTAATTAAAGGTACTGTTGTCCATTTTGTAGGACCTGGGATGGTGGTAATTAAAGGTACTGTCGTCCAATTTGAAGGACCTGCGATGGTGGTAATTAATGATAATCTTGTCCATTTTGGAGGACTTGGGATAGTGGTAATTAAAGGTACTGTTGTCCATTTTGGAGGACCTGGGATGGTGGTAATTAAAGATAATGTTGTCCATTTTGGAGGACTTGGGATGGTGGTAATTAAAGGTAATGTTGTCCATTTTGGAGGACCTGGGATGGTGGTAATTAAAGGTAATGTTGTCCATTTTGGAGGACGTGGGGTGATGATAATTAAAGTTAATGTGGTCCATTTTGGAGGACCCGGGATGGTTAAAGGTAATGTTGTCCATTTTGGAGGACCTGGGATGGTGGTAATTAAAGGTACTGTTGTCCATTTTGGAGGACCTGGGATGGTGGTAATTAAAGATAATGTTGTCCATTTTGGAGATCTTGGGATGGTGGTAATTAAAGGTACTGTTGTCCTTTTTGGAGGACCTGGGATGGTGGTTATTAAAGATAATGTGGTTCATTTTGGAGGACCCGGGATGGTGGTAATTAAAGGTAATGTTGTCCATTTTGGAGGACTTGGATAGTGGTAATTAAAGGTAATATTGTCCATTTTGGAGGACCTGGGATGGTGGTTATTAAAGATAATGTGGTCCATTTTGGAGGACCCGGGATGGTGGTAATTAAAGGTAATGTTGTCCATTTTGGAGGACCCGGGATGGTGGTAATTAAAGGTAATATTGTCCATTTTGGAGGACTGGGATGGTGGTAATTAAAGATAATGTGGTCCATTTTGGAGGACATGGGATGGTGGTAATTAAAGGTACTGTTGTCCGTTTTGGAGGACCTGGGATGGTGGTAATTAAAGATAATGTGGTCCATTTTGGAGGACTTGGGATGGTGGTAATTAAAGGTAATGTTGTCCATTTTGGAGGACCTCGGGTGATGGTTATTTAAGTTAATGTTGTCCATTTTGGAGGACCTGGGATGGTGGTAATTAAAGGTACTGTCGTCCATTTTGGAGGACCTGGGATGGTGGTAATTAAAGATAATGTTGTCCATTTTGGAGGACCTTGGATGGTATGGTGGTAATTAAAGGTAATGTTGTCCACTTTGGAGGACCTGGGATGGTGGTAATTAACGGTAATGTTGTCCATTTTGGAGAACCTGGGATGGTGGTAATTAAAGGTAATGTTGTCAATTTTGGAGGACTTTGGATGGTGGTAATTAAAGGTACTGTTGTCCATTTTGGAGGACCTGGGATGGTGGTAATTAAAGATAATGTGGTCCATTTTGGAGGACTTGGGATGGTGGTAATTAAAGGTAATGTTGTCCATTTTGGAGGACATGGGGTGATGGTTATTTAAGTTAATGTGGTCCATTTTGGAGGACCTGGGATGGTGGTAATTAAAGGTAATGTTGTCCATTTTGGAGGACTTGGGATAGTGGTAATTAAAGGTACTATCATCCAATTTGAAGGACCTGCGATGGTGGTAATAAAAGATAATGTTGTCCATTTTGGAGGACTATGGATGCTGATAATTAAAGGTACAGTTGTCCATTTTGAAGGACCTGGGATGGTGGTAATTAAAGATAATGTTGTCCATTTTGGAGGACCTGGGATGGTGGTAATTAAAGGTAATGTTGTCAATTTTGGAGGACTTTGGATGGTGGTAATTAAAGGTACTGTTGTCCATTTTGGAGGACCTAGGATGGTGGTAATTAAAGATAATGTTGTCCATAGTGGAGGACCTGGGATGGTGGTAATTAAAGGTAATGTTGTCCATTTTGGAGGACCTGGGATGGTATGGTGGTTATTAAAGGTACTGTTGTCCATGTTGGAGGACCTGGGATGGTGGTAATTAAAGATAATGTTGTCCATTTTGGAGGACTTGGGATGGTGGTAAATAAAGGTACTATTGTCCATTTTGGAGGACCTGGGATGGTGGTAATTAAAGATAATGATGTCCATTTTGGAGGACTTGGGATGGTGGTAATTAAAGGTACTGTTGTCCATTTTGGAGGACCTGGGATGGTGGTAATTAAAGATAATGTTGTCCATTTTAGAGGACATGGGATTGTATGGTGGTAATTAAAGGTAATGTTGTCCATTTTGGAGGACCTGCGATGGTGGTAATTAAAGATAATATTGTCCATTTTCGAGGACCTGGAATGGTATGGTGGTAATTAAAGGTAATGTTGTCCATTTTGGAGGACCTGGGATGGCGGTAATTAAAGATAATGTTGTCCATTTTGGAGGACCTGGGATGGTGGTAATTAAAGATAATGTTGTCCATTTTGGTGGTGGTAATTAAAGGTAATGTTGTCCATTTTGGAGGACTTGGGATGGTGGTAATTAAAGGTACTGTTGTCCATTTTGGAGGACCTGGAATGGTGGTAATTAAAGGTAATGTTGGCGATCTTGGACGATGTTTGATGATTGTTAAAGGTACTGTTGGCAATTTTAGATTATGTTGAGTGATGGTCATTAAAGGTACAGCCGTCAATCTTTGAGGATGTCGGGTGATGGCTATTAGATGTCTGAAGAGGTTGTGGGGTGATGATAATTAAAGGTAATGTTGTCCATTTTGGAGGACCTGGGATGGTGGTTATTAAAGTTAATGTTGTCCATTTTGGAGGATGTGGGGTGATGGTAATTAGTTAATGTGGTTCATTTTGGAGGACCTGGGATGGTATGGTGGTAATGGCAGAGTGTGATATGATGGTAATGGCAGAGTGTGATGTGATGGGAATGGCAAAGTGTGATGTGATAGGAATGGCATGATGTGATGGGAATGGCAGACTGTGGTGTGATGGGAATGGAAGAGTGTGATGTGATGGGAATGACAGAGTGTGATGTGATGGGAATGACAGAGTGTGGTGTGATGGGAACGACAGAGTGTGATGTGATGGGAATGTCAGAGTGTGGTGTGAAGGGAATGACAGAGTGTGGTGTGATGGGAATGGCAGAGTGTGATGTGAAGGGAATGGCAGAGTGTGATGTGATGGGAATGGAAGAGTGTGATGTGAAGGGAATGACAGAGTGTGGTGTGATGGGAATGGAAGAGTGTGGTGAGATGAGAATGGCGGAGTGTGATGTGATGTGAATGGAAGAGTGTGATGTGATGTGAATGGAAGAGTGTGATGTGATGTGAATGGCAGAGTGTGATGTGAATGGTATGCCAGAGTGTGATTTGATGGAATGGCAGAGTGTGATGTGATGGGAATGGCACAGTGTGATGTGATGGAAATGACAGAGTGTGATGTGATGAGAATAGCAGAGTGTGATGTGATGGGAATGGCAGTGTGTGTGATGGGAATGGCAGAGTGTGATGTGATGAGAATGACATGGTGTGATATGATGAGAATGAAAGAGTGTAGTATGATTAGAACCAGTGTACTATGATGAGAATGACAGTGTGTAGTCTGATGAGTTTGGTAGAGCAAGATATGATGATTATGGCATAGCGCTCTACCATAACCATTATATCATGCACTACCATATGCAGAGTATGGCATGATCAGTATGACAGAGCAGGGCATGATGATTACAGCAAAGCGCTTTACTGTACTCAACATGCCAGTCTCTGTCATACAGACAATACCATACTCTAACATACTCATCAGTTTACACAATATCATACTCATAATACCACAATATGTCATATAATACTATGCTAAATCATCCTCACCACAGCATGCTTTGCCACACTCACCACAGCATCACATTCTGTCATTCCCATCAGATCACTCTGCCACTCCCATCACATCACACTCTGCCACTCACATCACATCACACTCTGCCATTACCATCATATCACACTCTGCCATTCCCATCACACCACACTGTTCCATTCCCATCACATCACACACTGACATTGCCATCACACCACAATTTTCCATTGCCATCACATCACACTATGCCATTCCCATCACATTGCTACTTGCCATTACATCATATCACACTCTGCCATTCCCATCACATCACACACTTCCATTCCCATCACATCACAAACTTCCATTCCCATCACATCACATTCTGTCATTCCCATCACATCACACCCTGCCATTCCCATTGCATCACTCTCTGCCATTCCCATCGCATCAAACTCTGTCATCCACATCAAATCACACTCTGACATTACCATCACATCGCACTGTCATTCCCATCACATCACACTCTGCCATTCTTATCACATCACACTCCCTATCCCCATCACACCACACTCTGTCATTCCCATCACATCACATTCTGCCATTCCCATCCCATCACACACTGCCATTCCTATCACATTGCACTCTGCCATTCCATCAGATCACACTCTTCGTTTCCCTTCACATCACACTCTGTCATTCCCATCACATCAAATTCTGCCATCCCCATCACATCACAGTCTGCCGTTCCCATCACGTCACACTCTACCAATCCCATCACATCACACTCTGAAATTTCCATCTAATCACACTCTGCCATCCCAATCACATCACAGTCTGCCATTCCCATCACATCACACACCATCATTCCCATCACACAACACTCTGCCATTGCCATCACATCACACTATGCTATCCTCATCCCATCACACACTGCCATTCCATCACATCACACTATTTCATCCCCATAACATCACATACTGCCATTCCCATCACACCACACTCTGCCATTCCCATCACATTACACTCTACCATTCCCATCAGATCACACTGCCATTCCCATCACATCACCCTGCCATTCACATCACATCACACTCTGCCACACCCATCCCATCACACTCTGCCACTCCCATCCCATCACTCACTGCCATTGCCATCCCATCACACTCTGCCACACCCATCCCATCACACTCTGCCATTCCCATCACATCACCCTGCCATTCACATCACATCACACTCTGCCACACCCATCCCATCACACTCTGCCACTCCCATCCCATCACTCACTGCCATTCCCATCCCATCACACTCTGCCATTCCCATCCCTTCACACTCTGCCATTCCCATTACATCACACTGCCATTCTGCCATTCCCATAACATCACACTGCCATCCTCATCACACCTCACTCTACGATTCACAGCACACCTCACTCCACCATCCTGACACCTCACTCCACCATCCTCACCTCACCTGCAAGAAGGACTGGCACACTGTACAGTGCATTTAAGAATTATAGTGGTGAAGAAGGACTGGCACACTGGACAATGTATTTAAGAACTAAAAAATGTGTCCAAGGGACCCGAATGCCCCTCTAAATGTTATCGGTTGCTTACAAGACACTGACAAAGTTTGGTAAAGATCAAATACAAAATGAAGGTGCTTAGAGTGTTTAAGAGTTTGGAAACTGTATTGCTTTTGGTATCTGAGAAACTGAGTTAATAAAAAACTTAAATGTAAAACTTCAACGTAAATTAAGAAAATGCCAAAGGTAGGTGAAGGTAATTCATATTGACCCACATATTAACAACCGTAGAGTGTTCACAAGACAAAAGTTAACGACGGACGGACGGAAGGACGGACGGACGGACAACTCACCATCCCATAAGCTCTGCTGGCCGTTGGCCAGTAGAGCTAAAAATAAATAAAATAAAAATGGGAATTTCGAGTGGGGAGAGAGGGCCTATAGACGCTCTACTTGTATGATGTGATTCAAAAACATAAACATGATAGAGGCCAACCCAAGAAACATGTTTCCTATATATAACTATGTAAACTTTGGGTTATCGTGGTGGCCATTTTGAATATTTGACGACAACGAAAAACACAAACTTGTTGTTGTTTTTTTATTCTTTTTTTGCGTACAACATTACATTAAACAAGAGGGCCAAGATGGCCCTATATCGATCACCTGAGTAATTGTCCATTATCGAACTTCTTCGAAATCTTATGATCATATACAATCTGTGCAAATTTAGTTAAGATTGTCCAAGAAATGTGGCCTCTGTTGTTTACCAACATTGATATAAAGACACTGACAAAGTTTGGCAAAGATCAAAGACAAAATGAAGGTGCTAGAGTGTAACCTCTGGGGCATGGCCAAATGTGACCCAAGGTCTACATGTATTATATGAGAGCTGTGTGCCTTGTGGTTTCAGAGAAGAAGATTTTTTAAGTTTTTCCCTGTACAAGTCTATGTAAAACATGTGATGCCTGGGGCAGAGCCAAATGTGACTCCAGGGTCACAATTTTAATAAACTTGGTAAAGGACCATAAGCGCATAGTAAATGCAAAATATTAAACCTCTGGCTCTTGCAGTTTCAGAGAAGAAGAATTTTTTAATTTTTCCCTATACAAGTCTATGTAAAACTGTGACCGCCGAGGCGGGGCCAAATATGACCCCAGGGTCACCATTTGAACAAACTTGGTAAAGGACCATAATCTTATAGTAATTGCAAAATATTAAACCTCTGGCTCTTGTAGTTTCAGAGAAGATTTTTAAATTTTTTCCTATATAAGTATATGTTAAACTGCGACCCCCGGGGCGGGGCCAAATTTGACACAAGGGTCACCATTTGAACAAACTTGGTAAAGGATCATAAGCTTGTAGAAAATGCAAAATATTGAACATCTGGCTCAAGCAGTTTCGGAGAAGAAGATTTTTTAAGTTTTCCCTATAGAAGTCTATGTAAAACATGTGAACCCTGGGGCGGGGCCAAATGTGACCCCAGGGTCACCATTTGAACAAACCTGGTAAAGGACTATAATCTTATAGTAAATGCAAAATATTAAACCTCAGGCTCTTGTAGTTTCAGAGAAGAAGATTTTTTTCAGTTTTTCCCTATACAAGCCTATGTAAAACTGTGACCCCCGGGATGGGGCCAAATGTGACCCCTGGGTCACCATTTGAACAAACTTGGTAAAGGACCATATGCTTATAGTAAATGCAAAATATCAAACCTCTGGCTCTTGCAGTTTCTGAGATTTTTTTTTTTTTTTTATCCCCTATATAAGTCTATGTAAAACTGTGACCACCGGGGCGGGGACAAATTTGACCCCAGGGTCACCATTTGAACAAACTTAGTAGAGGACCATAAGCTGATGCTACATGTAATACATGAGAGCTCTGTGCCTTGTGGTTTCAGAGAAGAAGATTTTTTAAAGTTTTTTCCTATATGTCTATATGAAAAACATGCAAAATCTCAATATACAAATTTTGGATCCCCGGGGCACGGCCATTTTTGACCCCGGGGACTTCATTTGAACAAACTTGATAGTCTAGGCATTGGCGATCATTTTAAAAGAAAGATTGTTGAAATCTGTCCTGCGGTTCTGGAGAAGAAGATTTTTTAAGGTTTCGACCATATATGGTAATGGCGGCCATCTTGGATGTCGCGCTGACCTAATTTTAACAAATCTAAAAAGCATTCATCTAAGGATCATCCATGTGAAGTTTAGTCAAAATTAGCCAAGCGGTTTCTGAGGAGAAGTCGTTTGAAGAAAAGTTAACGACGACGACGACGGACGGACGGACGGACGACGGACGCAGAGTGATCCCAATAGCTCACCTTGAGCCTTCGGCTCAGGTGATCTAAAAACAATTACTACACAAATTTAAACAGCACATAACAGTGAAATTGCATAACACTGTTTAAATCATGATAAATATATTGTATGACTATATTTTAAGAGGTGTAATAGGAAGGAAAGGAAAAAAAGGTAGTATTAGAAGGGAATAGTGTAAGATAATAGATAATGAGTTTGCTAGAGAGCATCGTTGGCCAGCCCACGTGTTGTTAATAGTTTTCTCCAAGTTTCTTCAAATTTATTAAGAGTATCATTTTTAAGGGCAGTGTACATTTCTATGTTAATCCTATTGTTCAATTTTCTTAAGAACGCTTCAAATTTCGGTATCTGATCTTTATATTTACATTTATATATGAATTGTTTACCCAACATGGTTATGTACATGAATATTTTATCTCGTTCTCCAAAGTAAATATTATATTTATTTAATTCGGTAATAATATCTGTTCTCTCCATCCATAACCGGCATTCATTCCAGAAATGTTGCGTCCACATACATTCCCAGAATAGATGATCTAAAGTCTCGATTTCCATATTACAGAATGTGCAAATGCTTGAAACGGCAAGTTGGCATTTATATAAAAAATTATTTGTGGCAATATTCCTATATATAAAATTGTACTGAAACATTTGTAAATTATTATCTTTACTACATCTGAATATGTTTCTATAAATGTACCTCCAATTCATAGCAGTATGTGAAAATATATTTTCCCACTTAATTTGGGATTTCGATTTTGTGTCATCTTTTAAATTATCTATTTGAACTTTTGTGAGATATTTACTGACTGAGTTTGAAGGCTTTCCCATAATGCATTCGCATAACGTTTTTTGTTTTAGTATGTTGACATTTTCTACGTTGAGTTCTTGCAACCATTGCTTTGGTATTGAAGATATAAGTTGGTGGTATTTTAAGAATTCTGTTGCAGGTATGTCAAAATCATTTTGGATTGAATTAAATGTTTTTAGTTTTCTATCAGTTGTATTATATATATCATGGATGCATACAATCTGTTTCTGTATCCAATAAATATATATTAAGGGTCTACCATTGTGTTTTATATTGCTATTGTTCCACAATATTTGTTCATTTATATGTTTTGGGCTTTTTACAGAGAAGATGTAATTTTTAACCTTGTCCTGTATAATTCTATGTAAACTTTGGGTCGCCGTGGCGGCCATTTTTATTATTTGACGATAACGAAAAACACAAACTTGATAGAGGCCAACCCAAGGAACATGTATATGATATTTCAGTAGAATAGAATAAATGGTTTCAGAGAAGATGTGGGGCCTTCCCAGGTAACATTGTGATGAAGTTTCATCAAAATCCTTCAAGCGGTTTCAGAGAAGATGTAGATTTTATAAAATTGCTAACAGACGGACAGACAGACAGACGGACGGACAGACGGACAGACGGACGGACAGACAGACAGACGGACGGACGACGGACGAAAAGTGATTGCATAAGCCCTCCTGGCCCTTTGGCCAGTAGAGCTAAAAACAAGTGAGTTTCGAGTGGGCAGGGGTGGGGGGTGGTGGGGTGGGGGCAACATATACGTGCAAGAAGCAACAACACAGAAATATGAAGAAAAAAAAATACATATATTTTTAACTTAATGAAGGGTCATAACTCCGCTGTTACTGGTCCGATCGGACTAGTTTTCAAACTTGTTCGATTATTGATTGATATTAACAATTTGTTCAAGTTTGGTAAAGATCATATGAAAATGAAACGATTATAACTGGTATTGTGGTAATTGTTTAATGAATGTACTGTTGGCAATCCTAGATGACATGGAGGGATGGTTATTAAAGGTTCCCTTGGCGGCCATGGACACATTATTATTATTATCATTAAACATGCTGTTGGCAATTTTCAGTGATTGTCATTTCAGTGTGATGGCTTTTAAAGGTAGTTTTGGTGATCTTCAATGACATTTGGTGATATTGAATGACATTTGGGGATCATTTACTAACTGAGAGTGCAGTTGGCGATCTTGGATGAGGTGGGGTGATGATCATTAAATTTC
Organism: Cyrtodaria siliqua; assembly: GCA_037043455.1. Lineage (NCBI taxonomy): Eukaryota > Metazoa > Mollusca > Bivalvia > Adapedonta > Hiatellidae > Cyrtodaria > Cyrtodaria siliqua. The sequence goes on along the minus strand of JAWPHD010020349.1, from coordinate 3,440 downwards.
CAGTTCGCAATATTGGACGACGTGGGGTGATGTCATTATATTCACAGTTGGAGAGTGATGTTTATTAAAGGTACTGTTGGCCATCTTGAGAGGATGTGAGGTGGTTGTTATTAAAATTACAGTTGGCATTCTTTAGAAAACGTAGGGTGGTGGTTATTAAAGGTTCAGTTTGGGATCTTGGATGACGCATGATGACGTAAAGGTACTGCTGTCCATTTTGGAGGACTTTGGATGGTGGTAATTAAAGGTACTGTTTCCATTTTGGAGGAACTGGTATGGTGGTAATTAAAGATAATGTGGTCCATTTTGGAGGACTTGGGATGGTGGTAATTAAAGGTAATGTTGTCCATTTTGGAGGACCTGGGGTGATGGTTATTTCAGTTAATGTGGTCCATTTTGGAGGACCTGGGATGGTGGTAATTAAAGGTAATGTTGTCCATTTTGGAGGACTTGAGATAGTGGTAATTAAAGGTACTATCATCCAATTTGAAGGACCTGCGATGGTGGTAATAAAAGATAATGTTGTCCATTTTGGAGGACTATGGATGCTGGTAATTAAAGGTACTGTTGTCCATTTTGAAGGACCTGGGATGGTGGTAATTAAAGATAATGTTGTCCATTTTGGAGGACTTGGGATGGTGGTAATTAAAGTAATGTTGTCCATTTTGGAAGACCTGGGATGGTATGGTGGTAAATAAAGGTACTGTTGTCCATTTCGGAGGACCTGGGATGGTGGTAATTAAAGATAATGATGTCCATTTTGGAGGACTTGGGATGGTATAGTGGTAAATAAAGGTACTGTTGTCCATTTCGGAGGACCTGGGATGGTGGTAATTAAAGATAATGATGTCCATTTTGGAGGACCTGGGATGGTGGTAATTAAAGGTACTGTTGTCCATTTCGGAGGACCTGGGATGGTGGTAATTAAAGATAATGATGTCCATTTTGGAGGACTTGGGATGGTATAGTGGTAAATAAAGGTACTGTTTTCCATTTTGGAGGACCTGGGATGGTGGTAATTAACGGTAATGTTGTCCATTTTGGAGGACCTGGGATGGTGGTAATTAAAGGTAATGTTGTCAATTTTGGAGGACTTTGGATGGTGGTAATTAAAGGTAATGTTGTCCATTTTGGAGGACCTGGGATGGTGGTAATTAAAGGTACTGTTGTCCATTTTGGAGGACCTGGGATGGTATGGTGGTAATTAAAGGTAATGTTGTCCATTTTGGAGGACCTGGGATGGTGGTAATTAAACATATTTATTGTCCTTTTTGGAGGACTTGGTATGGTGGTAATTAAAGGTACTGTTGTCCATTTTGGAGGACCTGGGATGGTATAGTGGTAAATGGAGGTACTGTTTTCCATTTTGGAAGACCTGGGATGGTGGTAATTAAAGGTAATGTTGTTAATTTTGGAGGACTTTGGATGGTGGTAATTAAAGGTACTGTTGTCCATTTTGGAGGACTTGGGATGGTGGTAATTAAAGGTTCTGTTGTCCATTTTGGAGGACCTGGGATGGTGGTAATTAAAGATAATGATATCCATTTTGGAAGACTTGGTATGGTGGTAATTAAAGGTAATGTTGTCCATTTTGGAGGACCTGGGATGGTATAGTGGTAAATAAAGGTACTGTTTTCCATTTTGGAGGACCTGGGATGGAGGTAATTAAAGGTAATGTTGTCAAATTTGGAGGATTTTGGATGGTGGTAATTAAAGGTACTGTTGTCCATTTTGGAGGACCTGGGATGGTGGTAATTAAAGATAAAGTTGTCCATTTTGGAGGACCTGGGATGGTGGTAATTAAAGGTACTGTTGTCCATTTTGGAGGACCTGGGATGGTGGTAATTAAAGGTACTGTTGTCCATTTTGGAGGACCTGGGATGGTGGTAATTAACGGTAATGTTGTCCATTTTGGAGGACCTGGGATGGTGGTAATTAAAGGTAATGTTGTCAATTTTGGAGGACTTTGGATGGTGGTAATTAAAGGTACTGTCGTCCATTTTGGAGGACCTGGGATGGTGGTAATTAATGATAATGTTGTCCATTTTGGAGGACTTGGGATGGTGGTATTTAAAGGTACTGTTGTCCATTTTGGAGGACCTGGGATGGTGGTAATTAAAGATAATGTTGTCCATTTTGGAGGACCTGGGATGGTATGGTGGTAATTAAAGGTAATGTTGTCCATTTTGGAGGACCTGGGATAGTGATAATAAACGGTTATGTTGTCCATTTTGGAGGACTTGGGATTGTGGTAATTAAAGATAATGATGTCCATTTTGGAGGCCTCGGGATGGTGGTAATTAAAGATAATGATGTCCATTTTGGAGGACTTGGGATGGTGGTAATTAAAGGTACTGTTGTCCATTTTGGAGGACCTGGGATGGTGGTAATTAAAGATAATAATGTCCATTTTGGAGGATCTGGAGTGGTGGTAATTAAAGGTAATGTTGTCCATTTTGGAGGACCCGGGATGGTGGTAATTAAAGGTAATGTTGTCCATTTTGGAGGACTTGGGATAGTGGTAATTAAAGTTACTGTTTTCCATTTTGGAGGACTTGGGATGGTAATTAAAGGTACTGTCGTCCATTTTGGAGGACTTGGGATGGTGGTAATTAAAGGTACTGTCGTCCATTTTGGAGGACCTGGGATGGTGGTAATTAATGATAATGTTGTCCATTTTGGAGGACTTGGGATGGTGGTAATTAAAGGTACTGTTATCCATTTTGGAGGACTTGGGATGGTGGTAATTGAAGGTACTGTTGTCCATTTTGGAGGACTTGGGATTGTGGTAATTAAAGATAACGATGTCCATTTTGGAGGACCTGGGATGGTATGCTGGTAAATAAAGGTACTGTTGTCCATTTTGGAGGACCTGGGATGGTGGTAATTAAAGATAATGATATCCATTTTGGAGGACTTGGTATGGTGGTAATTAAAGGTACTATTGTCCATTTTGGAGGACCTGGGATGGTATAGTGGTAAATGAAGGTACTGTTTTCCATTTTGGAGGACCTGGGATGGTGGTAATTAAAGGTACTGTTGTCCATTTTGGAGGACCTGGGATGGTGGTAATTAAAGATAATGTTGTCCATTTTGGAGGACCTGGGATGGTGGTAATTAAAGGTAATGTTGTCCATTTTGGAGGACTTGGGATGGTGGTAAATAAAGGTACTGTTGTCCATTTTGGAGGACCTGGGATGGTGGTAATAAACGATAATGTTGTCCATTTTGGAGGACTTGGGATGGTGGTAATTAAAGGTACTGTTGTCCATTTTGGAGGACTTGGGATGGTGGTAATTAAAGGTACTGTTGTTCATTTTGGAGGACCTGGGATGGTGGTAATTAATGGTAATGTTGTCCATTTTGGAGGACCTGGGATGGTATGGTGGTAATTAAAGGTAATGTTGTCCATTTTGGAGGACCTGGGATGGTGGTAATTA
>JAWPHD010020348.1:0-32143 GCA_037043455.1 Cyrtodaria siliqua | reverse complement strand
TAACATGACATTAACTCACTTTGGTGTAAGACATTGGGGATACCAGTGTAAGTGTCACAAGTATAACGTATTCTCAAAATATTGTTTAGGTCTATTTTTATTGATATTCTGGTTCAATTCTGGGGCTATACCTCTTTAAAAACTGGAAAGGGTGAATAGTCAAATAGTCAAAATAGTCATTCGTGTTTTGACAGATTGCTATTTTGTCTACGATGTTTACTGTTACGATCTTATGTATATCTACATGCCCTTAATATACGTAACATTCTTTGAAATGGCGAAATCAAAAAGTCGATTTAAATCAGTACAATCGGCTAAAAACAGCTTATTTTCTATAACTGCCATCTTTCAGTTAAACATGTGGTGGGTTATAGAAAAATTGTACGAGCTAAACCCTCGAGCAAGTGCATGCATTATATATCATTTATATGTTTAGAATATGTGTGCGTTGAAGCAAGGTTTCTAGAAAAAGTACTTAGCGGATCTCACACTAGTGTCTTTCTCACGGTAAATCAAAGTCCCGTAACGTTATGCATCTAAACAACACACTCTGCGATATCAATATTGGTTCGTCGTCGATGTAAACATGTGTACGACAAATTGAATTTTAAGAATCAAACCAAATAAATATTTATAAAATTAAATTTAAAAAAAAAGGAAATAAAAAAAGGAAATATCTTAACACAAGCAAATATAATCTTTGACTGTATTCTACGGTTTATACGCCGGCACCGAAATCAGTTTTGCATTCCCCACAACCCTTCAAATGACATAATACTCAGAAATTTAGCCTTAAGTCACCACAGACTCTATCAGTTTTAAGAAAACATCGGTAAATTAAACCCCTACATAGTTTTAAAGGTGTTCCTCAATTTATGGCGAGTTTTGTAACATTCAACTCAACATAAATATATCTCAAGCGGCTAATTAGGGATTCGTTTTCGTCGTAAATTCAAATTTTACGTCTAAAAAAAGGGATTTATGGTGGTGGGCTCCATTACACGCGTTCAGCGAGGGTCGCTCGCATCAATAACTTTCTAAACGTCTTTATCAGAAATTAAATGTAGAGAAATTTGAATAGTTCGCATTAATTTACGATGTAATTGACATTTTGCATAATTAACTGCAACTTGTACAGCACACAGTGTAACAAGTAGTGGTTTTTTGATGGGCTCCGATATGACATCGAAAGTGTGCCAGCCATCTGTGACATATAGTCAAGGAACTTGGTAAATTTGGGATGCAAGAGACGTTGAAAAGAAAACAGTAATATAAAGGCACAGCACCCACTTAACCGAAATAATTGGGGCACTATTTAGTTATAATTGCTTGTTACATGGGACTTAAGCGACGTTAATACATCAAACAGGGCTGTAACAAGGATATTATCTCATTTTCCTTGTGAGAAACAGCGAATAATATTAATATCTATACAATAACAACATAGTGCACAACAAAACACCGTTAAAACATTTTGTGTGTGTTGCGTGCGTGCGTGCGTTCGTGCGTGCGTGTGTCTGTGTGTAAGAGAGAGAGAGAGAGAGAGAGAGAGAGAGACATAGTGCGTGCATATGTGTGAGAGAGAGAGAGAGAGAGAGAGAGAGAGAGAGAGAGAGAGAGAGAGAGAGAAAGAGAGAGAGAGAGAGAGAGAGAAGGATATATATATAAGTAGAGAGAGAGACAGAGAGAGACATAGAGAGACAGAGTGCGTGCATATGTGTGTGTGTGTGAGAGAGAGAGAGAGAGAGAGAGAGAGAGAGAGAGAGAGAGAGAGAGAGAGAAAGAGAGAGGACTGAAAAAGGAGTATGACCCCAAAAACGAACCCTGTTCATGCCTGTTGGCGCCATATAACCGTTTTGTTGTATTAACGATCCAATTAGAAAGAGAGAGGACAGAAAAGAAGTAGTGTTTTTAAGGGATGTTAATGATTCATGAGGAACAATCTGACTATTCTTTACATGTAATATAACGACAAGTTTATCAAGATCATGCCAAATGTAAGTATACACAGTTTAAACGGCATACAGAAAAAGTAATCGGCATAGTACATACACAGTTTAAACGGCATATAGAAAAAGTAATCGGCATAGCATTCTATTTTAATCAAATGAGATTTTCACTTCAATGTTTTTCAAACAGACCTCTTCATTCACTATTTATGGTAATTTAAAGTGACCACGCGCCAGACCGTCAACCTTTATGTCCATTGGTCATTGTTTATTGGTTTGGCGAAATTAACCAAGCCCACGCCACGATGACCATGCCGAGAATTTGATAAGCTTAAATTCACATTACCAAAATGTAATATTTGGCAAATCGTTCGAACCTTTTTCGAACTTATGCAGTATGTAGTAACTTTGCCAAATGGTAAAATAATTAATCACTACAGTCCCCTGTGTCGAACACAAGGGCGGTTGAAACTTTGGGATGTAAGAAAGAGTGTACAGTATGAACTTTGAGATGTAAGAAGGAATATACAGTATAAACATTGAGATGTAAGAATAAATGTACGGTATGAAATTTGAGATGTAAGAAGGAATATACAGTATAAACATTGAGATGTAAGAATAAATGTACAGTATGAACTTTGAGATGTAAGAAGGAATATACAGTATAAACACTGAGATGTAAGAATAAATGTACAGTATAAACTTTGAGATGTAAGAATAAATGTACAGTATAAACTTTGAGATGTAAGAATAAATGTACAGTATAAAATATGAGATGTAAGAATGAATGAACATGAACTTTGAGATGTAAGAAATAATGTACAGTATAAACTTTGAGATGTAAGAATGAATGAACATGAACTTTGAGATATAAGAATGAATGTACAGTATGAAATTTGAGATGTAAGAATGAATGTACAGTATGAACGTTGAGATGTAAGAATGAATGTACAGTATGAAATTTAAGAATTAATGTACAGTATGAACGTTGAGATGTAAGAATGAATGTTCTGTATAAACGTTGAGATGTAAGAATGAAATAATGAATGAATGTAAGAACTTTGAGATGTAAAAATGAATGTACAGTATGATTTTTGAGATGTAATAACGAATGTACATCATGAACTTTGAGATGTAAGAATGAATGTACAGTAGGATACTGAGATGTAAGAATGAATGTACAGTAGGATACTCAGATGTAAGAATGAATGTACAGTATGAAGTTGAGATGTAAGAATGAATGTACAGTAGGAAATATGAGATGTAATAATGCATAATGTATAATGTATAAACTTTCAGATGTAAGAAGTAATGTATATATGTAGTATAAAATATGAGATGTTATAATGAATGTACAATATGAACTTTGAGATGTAAGAATTAATGTGCAGTATGAAATATAAGATATAATAATGAATATACAGTATGAACTTTGATATGCTAGAATGAATGAACAGTATGAACTTTCAGATGTGCTAAGGATGAATGTACGGTATGATTTTTTTGAGATGTAATAATGAATGAACAGTGTGAATTTTGAGATGTATTAATGAATGTACAGTATGAAATGAGATGTAAGAATGAATGTGCAGTATTAAATGATATGTAGTAATGAATGTACAGTATGAAATGAGATGTAAGAATGAATGTACAGTATGAAATGAGATGTAAGAATGAATGTACAGTATGAAATGAGATGTAAGAATGAATGTACAGTATGAAATGAGATGTAAGAATGAATGTGCAGTATGAAATGAGATGTAAGAATGAATGTGCAGTATTAAATGATATGTAGTAATGAATGTACAGTATGAAATGAGATGTAAGAATGAATGTACAGTATGAAATGAGATGTAAGAATGAATGTACAGTATGAAATGAGATGTAAGAATGAATGTACAGTATGAAATGAGATGTAGGAAGTACAGCATGCATTTTGAGATTTAAGGAAGAATGTACAGTATAAACTTTGAGATGTAAGAATGAATGAACAGTATGAGATGTAAGGAAGAATGTACAGTATACACTTCGAGATGTAAGAATGAATGAACAGTAGGAACTTTGAGATGTAAGGAAGAACGTACAGTATAAACTTTGAGATGTAACAATGAATGTACAGTATGATCTTTGAGATGTAACAATGAATGTACAGTATGAACTTTGAGATGTAAGAATGAATGTACAGTATGAACGCTGAGATATAAGAATGAAGTGCAGTATGTTTGCCAAATGCTTCGGTTGGCCAGACGTACACACATCATGCTTTTTGTCTAATATATCAAAAAAAACAATCAATAATCATGCATGACCACACCTTACTCAGCGAATAATAAATTTAGACATACTACAGATAGGTTCTTACACGAAAAATTCCGAAAATCAACGAAGCAAAATAAATATATGTCATAGTTCAACTTTTATTAATTTTACACTTTTCTTCAGTAAAAAAGAAACAACGAAACTGCCTTTCAGATTTACCGGATACCTACCATTGTACATGTGTTACAAGGCGAAGGTGTCTAAAGTCCTTTTTTTTGATCATATCAAGAGTGTAATTAGTAATCTGTCAACGCGGGTTAAATCTAAAATCTTGAACTTTTGAATACATACTTCGAATTTAATTACCCGAAAGTTGTAACTGTCAATGCCTGGATATGTCGATAGATAATTATGTAACCTCGCAGCTACAGAACTATATCTTCATGAGACGGGGAAGGTTTTATCAACAGCGAATCTTGAACTGTCACTTAGGACATTTAGGCTATATCTATTTAAATCTTATCAGGTGTAAAGCGCGAAAATGGTCTAAATGACAGGTACGAATTTCAATTTGACCAAGTATAGCGCGGCAAGAATGTCAATGTTATTGTTTATTTGAAAATGATCGATTTGTAAGTAATACCTTTCTCAGTAAAAAACAAATTTATTAGTTTTATAATAACAATATTTTGAGATGTTTATAAATTCCCAAAATATCTATGAAGACATAACTATCTACACTATTTGAAAGATAAGCATTCTATGTCAACAATAAGTGGTTTAACTGTTATATCATAACTGTTATATTAAAATTGCATTGATATTATTTTTTGGCGTTTGTTTGAGCTAAATGTTTTTCGGAATTTGAATGATAACTAAATACACCTTTATATTTTGCGGATAATAATACATACCCTAAACAATTAGTGGCACAGGAAAGATTTGACTGTTAAAAAACGATGTTAATCTCCTTGTTACTCTGTGTTTGAATGTTTTTTTCCCGTCACTTTAGCACATTAATATATGACGGTTGATTGTGTGTTTATGGGTTGGGGTGGGAGGAGGGGGTAGAGGCAGTTCACACCATTTCCCACAGTACAGTATACCTCCCGCCGTCCGTAAGAAACGACATTTTTTCACTTGTCAAGTCGAGCTCCCAAGTGGTATTCGAACCCACAGCCGTGAGAGGCGAGAACGTTTTAGATCAGACTACACCAATTACCAACCAACCAATCAGCGGGCAGGGGAAAAGTTCCAGGTAAATTCGAAGCTATTACACAGAATCTTTTTATTTTGATTATACGAACCAAAAAATCTTGCTAAAAATTAAAATTCAATACAATTTTTAAAGAGTACATACAAAGATTAAATCATACATATGTGCAATGTATTCATAATTTGTTGCATAATAAAAAAAGAAATATATTTTGCATTTTCCTCATGTTTCTGCATGCACATAGGTGGGTCAGCACCATCCGAGCCAAACAGCTTTTTCAAAACATACTCAACGTATGGTTTGTGTATTTTTTTGTTGTTGATAAAACTAAGATAGGTCTTTCAAAGCAAGTAAGCAAAAATATAGCTTCTTATATTAGGGAACTCAGTACAGAGCTTAGAGCTATAATGTACGTCTGTGGAAAATGAATGGTTGTAGTATGACCTAAATAGACGGCTTTACTATCCCGGCTACGAATACTTCTTATTGAGGAAGCTTCAAAAGAACAGCACATATTCGGATAGATAGTGCATATATTTTGTATTTTTCATAGGGGTCGAATACATGAGCGACGATAAAACATGTTGGCAAAGGTATGTGTTTCAAAGTATAGAACTGGACTATTCTGAAGATATTAACCCAACAATAAGATCTGAAGCGCTGCTTTTGCGAAAGGCTGTAATTTTACAGTACGCTTATATATGACAAAATTAAGGCCTCACACCTCTATTATCTCCCATGAAAGCTCACGGACCTAGAGACAAAAGGAAAACAGAAAATAATTCTATTTCTTTCTCAATTTTAGGCAATTTTTAATTTGAAAAATAGTTTTTTCTTTCCTTTAGCATACATTTGCAGTGTAAAAGACAGATGATCCAGAAAATCTCATGTTGATATGAGATTTCATTCAAATTTTAGAAGTGTTTGACCTAAGCACCACATCATAATTCAGCTAGACAGTGTATGAATTTTATATTTCCAATAGGGATCACATAAACATGAGCGAGTAATAAAACCAACCTGGCTAGCTTATGTATTTTATTGTTTTAAATTACTGGTCTTGGCTATATGAAAATATTAAACCAACAACAATGTATGCTGCCCTGCTTTGAAGCTCAGATGTTGGAAAAGGCTGCACAGTAACCCTACCGGGAAATTAATTGAGGTGTGAGGCCTTAAGATGGTGTGAGACCAGATTATATAATTTTCATCATCGTCATCGTCGTCGTCGTCACCACCACCATCATCATCAGCCGCAGCAACAGCAACAGCAGCAACAGCACAACCACCACCACCACCACCACCACCACCACCACCACCACCACCACCACCACCACCACCACCACCACCACCACCACCACCACCACCACAACCACCACCACCACCATCACCATCATTATAATCCTCATCCTCATCATCATGTTATGCTCACTGATTTTTTATAGGGCATTTTATTGATGTGTTTTAAATCATTGAAAGTTAATTATCCTGATTGGTCTACTAACACTTCATTAGAAATACTTTTATTGGTTTGCCGATCACTGAACGCAGGTTGTCTGACCAGTCGCGTGCCCTCGATCCAATAAAGGTCGAGTGTCAAATGCGCACGAGTCGTGCACACGCATGCATGCAAAATAAACGGACACGTATTGGGTTAACGTGCTGCATTTTATGTAGTTTCATTGATTTTTTGATTAAGAACTTTTGAAAATATGAGATTTTATTGAGAACGTTGCGTATCTGAACAATTGATAAACAAGATATAGATTGCCATTGATAGCAGACGACAAAATGACCAGCGCGCGCGGAAACTGCGACGTGTGTCAAGGGTCATTAATCTTAATAAATTGATGACACTGACAATTAAAGCAGATATAAAACCGCTACCGTTTTTCAATTAACTTTTTTTTATCTTGGGTTGTTGAGGCAGTGATGAATTTGACCCGTGCAGTAATCATAAAATGGTACATTGCAGAACGATGGGTAACCCCAAAACATACTTAAAACCAAAACAAACCTAACTCTCGCAATCTAAATTAACTTCTCATTGATTCAAAACTTAGTAGATTGTTGTCTTGTATTCATTAGATGTGTCCTGTTTATAAGATGGAGCGATGCAACAGCGGAAGTGTGGACTCTGCAGCACGTGCGCGGCACACATATAACGTACCTTAAATTAGACTACTGCGAGTATATACATTTTAGATGGAATATGCTAGTACACAGAGTTATTGCCCTTGTAAGCTCTCCATGAAGACACTTATAGGTGTAACACGCCCATTAATTGTTGCATTGCGTTGTGTGTGAATTAAAATTTAAATGTCATGTTGTCATTCATATCTAGACCCAAATTAAAAATGAATAACTTACATTCTCATCACAAATGACACATATGCTGCCAAAAAATCCACAGAAAAATGGGGGTCATGTATCTTCTAAGAAAGAACTTGTCTCATGAATGAATGCTCCCTTTAAAAACATAAACATTGAGATGCCATGATATTGTATTCATACACTTATTTCCATATAAGCAAAATAAATTAAAAACTCACATTTTTAACATGACAATGCTTGAAAAATGTAACAGATATATCAACAATGTGATATAAACCAAAAATAGCACTTTAAATTAGTGAAAATGCCTTTTTTTACAAAAAGAAATGAGAATTATATATTGACGCCATTATGCGATACCTATAGTCAGATTGTAAGGCAGATTCTGATTGGATTAAATTACCCAAATCATAACAAATCCCCATAAAACAAAATGTTATATTTCCATCATAAAAATGTTGTTTTAGGATATTTTGACTTAAATTTGCATTTGTATGGATACAGTTGTACTGAGAGTATATTTGCAAAGAGTAGAAATGCTTTACTGCCATTCTGGGGGTGGCCACCTTCAGTGAACTATTAGAGGCTGAAAGCATCACATTACCCCCAATATGCTGATCATTTTTGAGTGTCTCTAAGATAGTTCTTTAAAAAAAAGTTAGGTTTTATCATCCGTTCCGATATAGGAATAGGTGTTGTATGCCAAAAGGCTATAATGGAAGCCTATGGGAAATGCAACAGTGGTATATGACCAGATGTTTTCTCCATGCTCATTTTGTTTTAGGTCATATAACTACCACTACTGCATTTTGCATAGGTTTACATTATATCGTAACAAGAAAATTTTGTCGGTAGCATTTATAACGAAAACTATCGGAATTAGCAGGTGCTCGAGTACGGAGATTATCGAAGCTTGTAGCGTATACCAATAATTTACGATCTAAAATTAATGTAAAACACTTGTCATATATTACAAAGAAATAATATTAATAAAATAAAATAATATAGATAATATAAGCAATGTTGTGGTGATAAAGGCCTCCCATTATCAGACCGTACCTTACATTCCGTTATCATTTAGTATAACTATACAAATAGACGTATGTACGGCGCGGATTCCATTATTTATTTTCTAGTATGTAAGTTTAAATATACCCTTTAAAAAGTATGCAAATCCATTTGTATTTTTACATCTTTATATATATTACAAGCAATTATAGCATAATCGCAGATCTAATAACAAACTGTTTGTTATTATGTCTTTGGCAGAATGTACTATACGGTATATGGTATATATATTAATAAGGTAATGGACAACGTTATGTAATGTTGATATCTGTTTTACCCGAACAATATTTAAATGTATAAGCGTTATCATAAATGATATAAATATACAGATTACCTACATGCAACAATTGTAGGTTCGATAATATCCGTACCAGAGCACCTGCTATTTTCGGTAGTTCCCGTTATCGTACTGAATGTACGTATGGTACGGCTTTTTCCCCAACCAATATATTTGGTGAAATAGCATGGCATTGTTTGTTATGCTTGTATAAATCTCATGGAAGGAATAAAATATCAAACCATCTGAATTACATGATATTCTGAGCATTTTTACTGGAGTGCGTGGTCCAGTGGTAGAGCGCCGAACTCCAGATCGAGAGGTCGTGGGTTCGATCTTCGCCACGGCCACGTTATTTATCCTTGAGCAAGATAATTAATCCACATTGCTTAGTACTGGTTCTACCCATAAAGCCATCGAGAGTGTTTAATCTAAGTTGCAAGAACTTGTTTCGCAATCGATGTAAAATAAATATGTTTAAACAAACTGAATTCAGAACTAGCATAATAATCACATAATACAGTCTTACATAAATGCAGGCTCACATAAATGCAGGCTCTGTTCTAAAATAACTCGCTTAAGCTGCTAATCGGCTGGTTCTGAGCATCAACGTGTTCTTAAAATAGAATTTATCACTCTAGGCTGGTTCGCGAGTAATCCATTACCAACAGATGAATAAATGGTTGAAAAATATAACAATGAAATAATAGTGTATGAAACTGGTGAATTTTGAAGTGTGATTTAGCTTAAATTTATATCTAAATATACGCCAAAATACACCAGAGACGTCCTACGTTTTCAAAAAATTTCGGGAAAGTATGCCCGGACCTCACTAGAAATAGTCGGGCCTGCACATCAACAAAGGTCTATTAAAAAAATAATTAAAAAAGTAAGTACGCCCATGTCCGTTAAGATTTTATAGATCCGTTGTCTGAATGGTTGCTGTTGTGAATTTAGTTAGCTCTCTTCAATACAGTTATACCTAATTCACTGTATCATATATAATAGTGGATCGACAGCTTCCATTAGGTGAATCTTTAACTGAATCATTTCTATGTACTTCTCCAAATGCAATGGCGTTAGGGGGCCTGAGAGGTGTTGCAAAATAACATTACCTCTCACGAACAGACTCAATAAAACCGAGTCTGCTACTTTTCTCTCTTGTTTGTGTTTGTTGCTTCCAACGGATCACCTTTTCAGTATTATTATGATATACAAGCGAATGTTAAACATTAATACTATTCATTCAAACAGTAGAGCCACTATATGGTGAACTTTAGACACCTTCAGTCCTTTCAAGTATGCATATCCGCATCTTCTTCTAGATGAAATAGCTAATTGAGGTACGTGACCTGCAGACACACCTTTGTTCATGTATCATGTATCATTAAAAAGCTGCAAGAAAATGTGTAATCCCCTTAGGAACATCAGCAAATATTTGATATTTGCTTTATCGAAATTGCTTTTTTCCCTCAAGAATATGAAACATTGAATATTGCATTTCCATACTGGATGTTTTTGTGAGTAATATTAGTTAAAGTTGGTTCTTGAAGCTTGCGCCTATTACTTGGGAGGTAGATAGATGTATTGGGCGTAGCCATTGCTATGTTTGTGCATGCTTCCTAATATGTAACATCTCATTTGCCGTCTGCTTGGTATTTTTGCGAGAGTAAAAACGCAGCCTATTTTTGCGAGAGTAAAACATTTTGCGAACCTATTTTTGCGAGAGTAAAAACGCAGTCTGGCCTTATTATCGTGTTCACACATTATTCTTCCTTTTTGTTTTGTTGTAATTTTGAATAAGACTTGGATCAGATTTATGATTACATTGTTTTCATTATTATCGTTTGTATAGTTTTCATAACAGTATTTGTAACGTTAGTGTTGTCAGCGTGAAATTATAACGTAACGTGTGCCAATAATTTGGCAAGCGTGAGCGTTACTTAAATGTTGATAAACGTAAATGTAACTAAACATTTAAAAATAGTAATTGTACGCAACTCAGTTTACTGTGGTAGGAGTCTCACAAGTAAAACTTAGAGTGGTAATAACGTGTCTTAGTTAAATTGTTATAAACGTAACTTTTAATAAAACAGATTGCAATCGAATTTTGTCAATATTACAGCAAACGTAAATTATATAAAAGTAATTTCATAATAACTTTCGATAAATACAATCATTACGTTACGTTTGATAGAAGAGCAGTCACATAAAATTTGTATCAGCACCAAAGAAAAGTTTGTTTTTTTAAAGTGGTAATAACCCGAAATTTGCCAATTTCATGGCATCAGGTAAAGAACGTTTATGTACTATATTAAAATAGCACAAAAATCACTCCTAAACAGAGACATACAAAAGACTCAGTAAAAATATGTTATTCGTTTTCATGATTACTTATTTCCTTTTTACTTGAATATTCTATTCTGATATTTGATCTTATTTTCTTATATTTATGGACACTCGCGCTTTAAAAAATGTCCTTCGTCCGACGTAACGTAAAACCAATGTAACGTACATTTTACAAAATAGTGGTTGTTAACCGAAATTTGCGAATTGCGACGTAAAAACATTTATTATACTACTAAAATAGGACAAAACCCACATACCCACTCATTAACACCGCTATAAAATAGATTCAGCAGAGCGATGTTATTTCAGCAAACATTAAATTTTAGTCCTATAAGTAACAGCACCTATTTCTTTGTGAAGAAACTACCCTTTCCTTTTCATGATTCTTTATTTCCGTTTTAATGGACAACTTTCTAAAAGTTGAAGTTATTGGAAATTATTGGACACACACGTTTTAAAAATGTCCTTCTGGGATCACGTAACTGAAGTCCACAATTTAAAGAAGATGGGATATTCGTCACATTTGGTGATGGCTAGACGAGTCAACGTGTGGATAATCCCGTCTATCGATATCGGATTCGTTACTATGTCAACAGAAATGTCCAGAAGCCGGGAGTAAATTAAACACTTCAACGTCATAAACTTTAACACGCAATTATTAAAATCTTTGAAAAAGCTTTTAAGGTCGAATAAGCACCAAAGCACTCGTTCTTGCGGCGAGATTTTAATGCTCTGTATAAATCGGACTCAGCTTAGCGAAATTGGAAATATCACAGAAATTGGTTTGATATGGCCATAAAACGGTAGCAGGTAAAAGTCAAACTATATTTTGTAATTAAGATTTCAGATTTTGGTCTTGTATGGTGGTCTTATTTATTGGGTTTATTAAATTGGTTTTTAGACGTTTTTGTATTAGGGTGCTTGAATGTGTTTGATAATAAAACTGATAACACCTTTCACACTATTAATGGTGCTGATAAAGTTAATAAAGCTAAGGTCACGGTAGATGACGTAGGTCTGATGGAAACGGCATTTAGTAAATTGAACGGTGATGATTCTTTGATTTTTATGATCGAACTGGGGTATTGTAATTAGTATTAAATAAACGAAAAAACTACATGAACCTTCCGGGTAAAGGTAATTTAGGACATGAGTGCTCTTCGCAAGAGACAGTTGAGACATGTGTTATGGGAAAATAGTTTGCCAATGGATGCATCAAGCTGGCGTAGAACGGTTTTAACGGGACTCAGACGAATTATGAATTATTCGAAGCACGTTAAAACTACAACACACACAGCAAACTTAAAATGTACTTCCAACGAACATGGTTTTAAGAGACTTCATCATTTTTGTAGTCAAATGAATAAAAAATGGTGGCTGCGATTGTCCATCAAACAAGAATAGTCTCACAAGCTTCAAAGCATTGTTTGGGGTTCCAAATGATAAACATTATCGGCGCAAGCTTGCTTAGTCACGCGAATTTGTTTGCAATATCTCAGTTCGCGTGCCAAGTAATATGAATTTCTTGTTCCTTAAGAGTCGTCTGTATTGGCGATTTGCGTGCAGACGACACAATGGGAACTTCAAAGAACGGAAGCCGAAGACATCGTCTTGAATCATCTAAACGACAACGGTAATTTGATTAGTAAGAACATAGAAGAAACCTTCTGCAAATTTATGATATTGATGATGATGTTATAGCGTACTTGGGCGCTTTATGTTCAACGTTATGTCATGTCTTGAAAGATACAACGGACAGGGAACAAATTTGCATAATTAAAATAAATAGGTCCACAGTTCATTTAACGCATCGGTTTTCTGACGGATAAGGTCGACGGTCAGATAGTTTGTAATCAAGTTAAAGATTTGGACCGCTTAGAAAGCACTTAGAATTTAGAACTTAGCAAATTGGATTGATGTTAACATTGAGTATTGAACTGAATGTTGTTTAACGGCTCATCAACACAGTATAGGTTATTTAGAGCTGCCCCAGAGAGAGGGGAAGGATACATAGGAATCCGGGAACCTGCCCTGCTCTTATTACCGAATAGATTCCTATGGTTATTTAACGTGCTCGGAGGGTAGACCGATACACGGGACCGCCCGGTTTACGTCCCCATCCGACGGACGAGGCTAAGGGAAAGTGTCTTGTCCAAGAACACACCGACGGAACTCAGTGGCACCACGGAGGATTGAACCCGGGGCCTCCGGTTACAAATCCGCCGCACTAAAACACGTGCATTGAGATAAAACACGTGCATTTATTTTACCGTATAAAATGAACACACGGAATTATGAATAGGAATAAAATACCTACGTGAAACATTAGCATGGTCTAAAAATATTTAGAGAAATATGTTGTTTTCTGCTTTACATTGATACTCACAGAATAACGTTAAAACAACTTATGTTAAAGGTGCACAAAGGTTCTAAATTCCAATTATATTTGTCGTATGTATACCACATTTCGTGTACATCTTTTTATATCGAAATGTTAAACTGCGTTTAAAAAGTAGTTCGTGCGGTGCAAATGTCGATATTTTATCAATACTCTAATTAGTGACTTCAATGGGGTTTGTAAGTTTGTGTATTAATACTTCATTAATTCGCTAAAGTGTGCGCATATCTTTGATCCCTGTTATACTTAAAAGGCTTAGATGGGGAATTTATTCGCACAATATCCCATTTATTTGCATGATATTGTAATATATTCTATTATGATGACCCCTTAAGGTCTAAACACTATTTCAAGGGGACTTTGATAAAGGTATTCAGGAGATATCGGAAAAGCCCACCACCCGGATGGGACCGTTAAAACTCCCTGCAGTGTGGATCAGAGGACTCGATGTTGATTTCTAAATGGTCTTTGATCTCAGATGATGCTTGCGACACTTTTCGCACAATCCAAAAGGTAATCTGTCAAAATGTCAATGGTCTTGTCGTGAATGCGATTAAAATGAAAGATAACCGCCTAGCGTTTTGTTTATAACTTGAACAAAAAGCGGACACCAATTGTGCATATTCGGTGCCGTTTGAAAGTTACGTTTTAAGCGGACTTTACTATTTTTGTTGAATAATATGTTGCAAGCAAACATAATGTAGAATGTACGTATGTTAAGTATAAACAGTCGTAAAAAATGACACTTTGTGTGAAGTACTTGAGTGCAATGAATTTTACGCAATATTTCTCCCTAATAATAAATACACAGAGCTATAGCTTTTTTCTTCTTTTTTTTTACTTTTCTTTTTTTTTATGAGATCGCTCACATGCCAAATTATCGGAACCAATCAGATTGCAGATCGTGGCATTTGTTATATAATGTTTAATACCGCAACAAACCTACTGCGCATTGGCGCAGTCCGGTTAGAGCGTCGTCTACAATGTGTAGGGTTCGAGCCTTATATAAGGCAACATTTTTTAAACCAGACAATGTTAAGATATTTGATTTTCAAACAATATTATACGAAACTACTACGGAATAATCTGATTGGTTCCGACAATTTGGCATTTGAGTACTCTGACATACTTCATATTTGTAAATTCTTACTCTTCTTTCTCCTTTATATTTGATTTAGAAGTGATAAAGCAAAGACATTACATAACGAGAGAACACTATATAAACATTAAAAACGCACACACACCTTCTGTATACAGGACCACCATTTGTTCTGTTCTGTAGAACTCACATATAACATTTCAACACATATTTCACCCCATATATCAACCAATATTTCAACCCATATTCATAATGCGGTTCATATACACTATACAGACATCTGTCAACAATGTAATGGTTTGCACAACGGCTTGGTAATCCAGAGGTTCTGAGATCAATCCCAGTCCGGACCCAGTTTGGATTAAAATCAGGATATACTGCGAAAGTTTTCCCACATTATTAATTAACAATTCATTTGGATGATATTTAAAACCGAGACCCCCGCATGCAGTAAAATGCATCATAAAGCACGAACACGCAACTGTGTCCCAGTGGGCGGCGGGACTATAAACCCTTGGGAAATACACACACGCGCACGAACGCACGCAAACACAGGTATCATGCACGTACGAGTTTTATAAATTCACTAGCACGAACTCTTCAAGCGGGCATTACGCACTGAATTATTAAACGACTTCATTATTCAAAGGTAGACAACTCCGGATCGTTAATTACAGATATTCCTCTCATGCACACACTTGATCACAGATTCATTTTTAAAATACTGATGATACTTTTTTGTTGCCAAAACAACTACATCAAATATTGCCGTCACCGGGTTTTCAGTTATCATTCTGGAACCTCCCAGGAGCCCGAACAATAGTTAGAACACAGGTGCAGAGGATTTAATCATGTCATAAAATATCCGGAATCGTTTCTGCGTCTTTTGATGAAGAGTTTAAAAGCCATGTTGTCTCTGCCGCCGAAGTCAATCTATATCCTTAAAACAAAATTGTCTTCTTTTGTCATCACTCATGCATTCGGATTCGATTTCGTAACACAGATCGATCCCCACTTAAAGGAAGTTATGATTACTCGTTTTGATTTTTAGTAATATTTTCATAGCGTTTGATGAAATTGCATTCAAAGAACAAGTCGTTATATTAACTATATTGTAATAATCGCGACGGTTCTATCGTAATAACTCTAAATAATTGTCTTCTTGGCTCTTTTCGTTTTTAGTGTAAAACAGTAAAAACGCTGCATCACTTCATTTTTATAGTAGATCGATTATAAAGGCTTCGTCCAAGGGAGCGATTGCGTATATTGTCTTAAGTTAATTATGTTTGAACAGCGATAAAAGCGTGTTCTTGATTTTTTTTTAATGATATGACCAAACGAATCATATTTTGAAATTAATGAATTGTATCGGGAAAAAACGCGACCTGTAATTGAGGTTGCAATAGATTTAGAAAAAAAATATTTTATTAATTATTTAACACCGATATTGTTTTGTGGTAGATTAGCTTGTATGTTGTATAACCAGAGATACATCTGAGTAATTTCGTGGTGGATTAGCTTTTATGTTGTTTAACCAGAGATACATCTGAGTAATTTCCATTCTAAATATACTTCAGGGCCATTTTAATGGCAATACTAATACGATGAGTTTTGGTGAGATTTTTTGTCAACAGTTTTAAATTACAGTATTGCAGTGCAATATGTATGTACAATAGTTTCGCATATAATCCCCTTTTTTTCTTCTTTTTATAAATGTGTATCTTACGACATCATTATCTTACAATCATTAACATTATCCTTAAGAGTGTATGTTCTTTTGCTCAATAAACTGTTTTAATTGTAACATATACACTAGTTTTAAAGCAGTGGTTTGTTTAAAGAGGTCGATGCACTATTTCCAAACAAGGTTTATTTTAAAGGTCTCTGGAAGACTTAAAACTAGCTGAATGAATTATCAAACTCCCTAGAAAAATAAAGAAGATATGACCTATTGAAAATTTGCAAAGAAACATAAATGGAGGCGGCCATCTTGGAAAGATGACGTCATCGTGCATTTTTACCATTTATGGTATATGGACAAAATGTCTTTTAAAGCAAAGAAAAGTACTTTTCAAATGAAAAATAAGCATACAATTTATACATTTTACAGCTGTGTATTAATTTTAGACAATGCAGTGATTCTCATATCAGGTCATATCTCCTCTATTTTCATAGCATTTTGATAATTCTTTCAGCGTTTTTCAAGTTGTCCAGAGCCCTTGTAAATAAAGCTGTTTAAACATATGTTATTGCCATATATGTGCAAGTACAATGCAATCGGGTCGGATCACAAGTGCTACTCACATTAGTTACCTCCCTTCCCTACAATGGAGTTTAACACATATAATGAATAGCTACTGCTACTAACACATATCATTCAGCTGGATTAGCTACATGTAAGTAGTAGGACATGTTAAGATAACAAGACTATAAGTAGATTTGCTTGTTTTCTTTGTTTGTATGGTGTTTTACGTCATTTTCAACACATGTAAGGTTATATATGGCGGTCGATTTTTTGCGGTGTAGGCAGACCACCAACTTTTCTTGGGTAAAACCAAAACTGTACACCTCCCGCTATCCGTAAGAATCGACAGATCCTCACTTACAAGTCGAGCTCCCATTGGGATTCCAACTCGCAACGGTGAGACTATAAGTAAAAAACAGAAACAAAAAAGAAAAGAGAAGAGGAAAATGCAACACACGTGACATTGCTCGGGTTGATCAGAACAGATAAACTGAATTGTAAACCTAAGTAAATCGATGTCAGACTATCTCTAATAAAATTTTGAACAGAATTAAAAATCAAACCGTTTTCTTGTGTTGTAAGATCTAACCTTCGAAACTAATTTCATTGACTAATTCAATGTAAACTGGAATTAACAGTAATATTAAGAGTACAAATAGAAGGTTTCACTCTACGGCAGCGTTAAATGTCTAGTTTGTTTGAATGGTGTTTTACGTCATTTTAGCACATGATAGGCCATATATAACGTCTTTGTGGTAGAGACAGACCACCGCATTTCCCCCAGGTAGAGCCAGTAATGTACACCTTCCGCTACCCGTAAGAATCGACACTTTCTCACTTGACAAGTCGAGCTCACAATAGAATTCGAACCCGTAGCGGTGAGAGTCGAGACAGTTTTAGACGCAGCGTCTTTACTATCTCGGCCACGGAAGTTTATTTGTAAAACACTGAAAGCCAAAAGTAAGTTCCACATGTTAGCTAAAATGTCACTGTCTTGGTCAACGTTGGTAAAGCATGGCCTCACAATGACGTGAGATATGAGATCGTATACATTTATCGTAAAAAAAATCAAACAAATAAAAAAAGAAACATTGTAATTTGAAAAAAGCAAAACAAAGCACAAATTAAAAAAATGGGTTTCAGGAATTTGACATTGAGCTGTTCAAGAACAGTATTATGTCAAGACAAAACTATTGCGACCACTTTAAAAGCATAACACTGGGGGGAAATCCCTATCGTTTTATTCATTAAATGTATTGTATCTGACTTAATAAATGTTAAGCGGTCACCAGCAGCGTCTCTCATTGATGCAGCAACGTTACCTGCTCTGTCATAATTTAAGTAATTAATAACTCTAAATAGACACGAAAACCAAATTATATTAACCATTTATGAGTAAATAATAGCATATTTGCGCCGGTAAGATTGATTGGGAAAGTGTAGTAAAACTTCTTGAAATACATCCAAAGAAGGAGGTATCAATATATGTTTAATGAACCATAATTAGACACTTGCTACCCACTCTAACTAGTATTTAAACAAAATAAAAAATCTGTTGAGCGGAACTCTATAGTCATAAACGCCACCAGTAAATCCATTTGCTTTCATTTCAGCGGAAACGTATCTGCAACGTCGCACGTGACACAGCGCGTGCGGCACGCGCCTACAAACACGCCCGAGACATCCGACCTCGTTTTCGAAACGGGCGAGGCGGAAAATAGGAAACGGAATAATGTCTAATCGAATTGAATCAGACACGAGTTTCCTTAATCTGTATTATGTAAAAACATTATAGAAGCAGGAAAGTGGAATTTGCGCCGGGAAACGTCGGATATTTCAAAGACAACCGGCGTTTCCGAGACGACGCATGTCTAAGTCGTTAGTGTTGATCGGCAGACAATACGGTACGGGCACTGGTTAACAGAATAAAAACGGCTGTTAATCATTTTGTGATAACCCCAGACGATCTGAAATTAGTAACTAATTCGTTATAATAATGTCAATGGTAGTTGGAACAAAGTGTGCATCAGGTTCAACACCACCCAGTGTATTTCAGTTCTAAAATAAAAACAGACAACATAATGTTTGATACTTGAAAGTGAAAAGACATGCAAACGGGGCGAATATATATTCAAAAACTATTTCGATTAAATAATCAGGGGCGGATCCAGACGGGCACTCCCAGCCCCGTAAAACTGAGAAGTTACGAAAATGCATTTTTTGTTGTTGTCAACTGCGTTTCCTCGCCCCACATTACCCCCTCCCCCCACCCCTACAAAACCCCTTCCCACCCACCCATTGTTCCATTAGTGTGATCTAAACATATGTATCAAGCGTGTAATGTGTCACGTGCATATAGTTATCCTGCGGAATGCCATGGCCCGATGGAAAAGAGGACCCGGGTTTAAACCTCACCAACACCACTGAGTTGTCGATGCGTTCTTCGGCAATACCCGTTACCCTCGTCTCCGTCGGATGGGGACGTAAACGAATTTGGATTCCATCCTCCGAGCATCATGTCATAGGAGTCTAGTCAATAGGAAGCGTAGGGAAGGTTCCCAGATTCCTATTGTCCGTCCCTTCTCTCTGGGGCGGCTTTAAATAATATATAATGTGTTGATGAAACGTACAACAACAATCAGCCATCTTTTAGTAATCAGGTATCATTCTGGAGTTAAACCTTCTTGATTATAATTCAATAGAAACATATTAAACATATGATTGTTGTTTTTTTCTCCCAATTTTTCTTCGAACATAAGTTTAAATGTATGATTTAACTATTCAGGTGATTATTAATAATTATTTGCAGATATTGAAGTTATTTAGTTGAGTTAAGCAGACTGATTTACATATTAGGCCAAAAAATAAATAGGTGTATTTCCTATTGCATGCACTAAAAAAAATAGGATAGGCCGGTAGGCATTTTTTTTATTTATTTTTTATTTTTTTGTTTTGGAGCAAAATATTGTGAGATTCTACATGTATTTATCTCATAAACCCCATACAAGTTGATGATACAACTGAAAGTTTCTCTGTGATGTCAGTTTACCTCGATATATTGTCATAAATCATTGTTCAGAACAACAAAAAAATTTCATAAAATGTTCATAAAAAGGGTCGGCCTCTTAAAAATAGGGTCGGTCGGGCCACCGGAAACACAGGTATTTTTTTTTTTGACCTTACTAGAATTGTTGATTGTATTGCACCAATAAATATCCAAAATGGTAGAATAAGGAAGAATATATGAAAACTCCCACATTGTATTTTATTTTATACTACCAGGTTTCAAGCAAGTCAAAATGAAACTGTATAATTAAATTAATTTTGACATATAAATACTTCACGATAGACAAGTGTTTCCCCCCCCCCCCCCCCCCCCCCACAGAAGATTGGTATTACTGGGGATGGTGGGGTGGGTGGTGTGGGGTGAGGGGTCGGGTGGGTGGAGTGGGTAGGTGGGGTCAGCAAGTGTGTACGCAACACTCACAACGTAAACAACCATTAATTGTGATTTTAGTTGTACATTGGTGCCATCTTTCATCAGATCTATTTACTAGCATATCAAATCTTAAATACGTCTATTTCCCGACTTGTTTCGTAAAATTATCTGTTTCCAAATTGATTAAACGTCGATAGCGTGATAGTATTTATACTTGTTAGAACATATTTGTTTGCTTTCAACACATTCGTTATCGCGTTTCAAAAACATTTCATTAAAGTTTACACTTTGAGCAACGTAACAACACCTTCCCTAACCTGACACGCTACCTCCTGCGTGAAAATTTGATAAAGACGTAATTTCATTTCTTCGTAGTTTACATTAAGCGTGTAGAACGTAATCACCTTGCTAATTTGACACTAGAAAAAATGTTATCATAGCGTTGTTGGCAATGTGCAGAATGATAAGGTTATATTTCATGAGAAGAAAAAAACAAAACGGAAAAAAGGCCATCGCTATAAGACATCGGTACCACCCCAGGCTGATAAACGCTACGGCGAAATAATTCAAAATGTAAACACTGGCCGCGTGCGGGTAACGCTCGCGAGAGACGAGATCTCGCGCCCCGGGGATATTTCAACGACCAATCAGAAGTTTTGTTAAAATGAGACATCAATAGAACCACCAACTGTTCAAAGATTTCGGGATCGATAAACCTTTGTTGATTTTCCTGCAGCTCGTGAGATATCATCGATATTTGGTGATTTCTTGGGCATTAGCGGAATACAATTATTACTTCATTAATAGAAAATGACAAGTTTGAGTTTAAAACTGTCTGATTCGGCAGAAATTATTCAAATTTCAGACACTTTGGTTTCTTGTTTTTCTTTGATGGTGTTCGATGTGTATCATGTATGTGATTTATAAATTTGTTCCAAGCCATTTTGGTATTTTTTTATAGTCGAGTATATATGTTTGTGTTTGGAATTAGCACTAACAAAATAATGTTTGTTGCTGTTTTTTTTTAAAATTTTGCGCGAAGAAATAGCGGTTCATTTGACTGTGTTATAGGGAAGCAAAATGCAGTCTAAATAGCATGAACACTATATTTATTTTCGTTAAGACGTGTAAGTCTTCACTTGTGCTACGCACTCGATACACTTAAAATAACACGTTTCACACTTTTCGTGAGGAATTTCTGTTATTTCCAGAAACCAATAGTATATTAGGCCATACATAAATCGTTTAGAAAGAAAAAAAACGACGGTTGGCTTTATTGCATTGATTCAAATTTCAAAAGCACCATGTCACATTGGAAAGCAAAATTAGACACTTCTGTATATTTTTTGGTTTGTTTATGATTTGTGAGGAATGAAACGTGTAAACCAAGTAAGGAACACTCGACTGTAGTGTCCTCGTGGACGAAGTTGGAAGAAATCGAATTAGTACTCTCAGACGCGAGACGTAAACAAGCTATAACATTGATTTTATCAGTTTGTAAGAAAATCACACGGATTCTCTAGTTTTCACCTCTCATCAATATTACATTATCACACCTGATTTCTAGGTTCCTACCCCGGGGCTTAAGAATCTTGTTCGCACGCGACAGCCACGTGACCATATAACTTAATTGGATTCCACTTCATAAATATTTATTCGTATTCAATTTACCTCAGTCGGGTACTTTTCAATTTAATAACAGTCAGTTTTCACAAACGAATGCCTAAATATGCAAATGTCCGACCGGGGTGCTGCCACAGTTTATAGGTAGCAAAAATAACTTGATCGAATGGGGATTAAGTTTAAGCCCCCGAGTGCGCTAAGCAGCCAATGTTTTTGTTCGACCAACCGTCCAAAATCAACATTTATTCAGTGTTGCGATAAATATAGGATATCATATTCTGATGTTGTACCTTAGGTTGATCTGATTTACGCGAAACCGAAATGTTTGTTTTCATTTCTCCTTATTACCGAGGAATTAAGACGGAAGTTTCTCCGTTACAAAATAAAATCGGTAACTGTTATCCTGCGCTAAATACAGCATCAAAAGAACGACAGAGCTCGAAGAAAGAATGGCGTTTAATAATATTAGTACTATGTTAAACAAATATTATATAGCAAATGCTTTATAAAACCGTCACACGTGCGTGGATTATATTCATAAAGTCAAAGGGTACGATTAGTGCAATTACGAAAAACGTTCAAAACGACGTCAACATTGGCATCTTTCGCTCTTCATTTGATTTCGGATCAGAACTATTTGTTTTGTTTTGTTCGTAAGACATTGGGAGGCAGATGCATTTTTTTCATAAAAGAAACTACGTGACATTTTTTGTAACTTAAGCAAACCACAACACTGCAATATTGATACAGTTGTGAAAGGAAGACGTCCGAGGACGTCCGCACACGAGTCGATATGAGGAAAACATACGGCAATTGTTCCATGTTAAGGATAGAGGCTATGAAGAGACATCTTCACCATTAAGAAACCGAAAGGGAGGGAGCATATCGATCGACCGCCTTTTCTTAGTGGTGAAGATTTCTCTTTAAACACTCTATCCGGCTTAGTGTTTACGATAGGTTTTATCGATAGTCTCTATATAGGTCAAACTCTAAACCATGAAGAGCGCTGGTAGTACAATCTTCATGAATAAATGGTGCAAGAATTTGAAATTCTGAGCCATCTGATTGGTTTAAAATGTAGAGTAAACACTAAAAAAATACTTTGTTTTATAAAACTAAGTGAAACGGCCCCTGAGAGCTGACAAAGTTCTCGTTTTCGAACATCTAGTATTTTTTGAATGGTGTTTTATGTCATTTTTAGCTAGTTTTACACCATATACGACTTGCAACATTCTTAGTTTTTTTCGAGAAAAGGCCCTTTACAACATGTTTACTACGGATGGTGTGAGGTATACAGTACTGGTTCTACCCAGGAAACTGGGGTGGTCGATATGTTTGTGGTAGAGGCAGACCACCCCAGTTTTCCTGGGTAGAACCAGAACTGTATATCTCATACCATCCGTAGTAAACAAGTTTTAAAGGGCCTTTTCTCGAAAAATCTAAAAATGTTATAATAAAAAAAGAATATATATACATTGTATGGCGTTTTGTTCAGGTTTAACGTTTGACTAAAATGCTTAAAATAACCAGGGCCCGTATTCATAAGGCAACTTAAGTGGACAATATTACTTAAGTAACATTTTAAGATTTTTACATATTTTTAATTATCCTTATTAACCTCTCAGGGACTCTACACACCATCTTTATTAAGATAAATAGTTAGCTGTAGGTTTTATTTATCCATACCCGTATTAACAATATTAAGAACGCGTCTTCAATCGATAGAAAAAAGTGTTTAAAAAATTATAAAATTGGACATAAGATATTGCTAAGAAGCTTTGTGAAAATGGACCCTGGACTGCATATTAGGACAACACATATTACTGTTTAGAATGAATTTCCTTGGTCCGTATTCATAAAGATTTTTTTTAGCAATATCTTAACTTAAGTTAAATTTTATCAATTGTTTAAACACTTTTTTTTTTTATATCGATTCAAGATTTGTTCTTAATATTCTTTATAAAGGTATGGATAAATAAAACCTAAGCTAAATATTTATCTTAAAATAAATGATGTGTAGTGTCCCTGAGAGGTTAATAAGGATATTTAAAATATGTAAACATCTTAAATTTTGACTTAAGTTATATTTTCCACTTAAGTTGTAAATAAGTATCCATTTTTGCTCATTCTTTATTTTTTTTTTTATTATTATTTTGTTTTGATTGTCCTTTAAAGTAATCCTTTATTTCTCAATTAAGTCAGACCCCTAGATCCCCTAGATCCAATAACTAAATTTTCGCTCATAAAAAAATAATCTACTGTTTTATGGAGTAACGATCGAAATGACGTCACAACTAACATTGATAAGTATTTAAAATAAGTAAAATATTAATTAAATATATTATTTAAAAAAAAACACTCTTATAATGGTTCGACATTTTTAGCCTCTATTTTTCGCATCACTTTATGGCATTTTTGTGCAGTACGTGTTATTATCGCATTTCCTTGAATTGCTTTAATCTTTTAACCTAAGACTAAATACGTGACACGTGACTATGGCAAAATTTAACAATACTGATACTGTTTTAAATACTTAAAAAAATACGCTGTACACGGACGTACACAAGGAAGTTGCATTCGTGTTGATGCCATCGATATGAAATCATCATTTTCCAATGCATTAAAACACTAGCCATTCGAGGTCAATGACAATGACAATCGGTTTAAATGGCCTCCGGATTCTGCGGAATGAGTCTGTCATGGCGCCTCAAAAACACCTTTTGGCAGATGTTGTTTTACAATGATTATGGAATCGTTGTTATCATCTATTAGACGAGTTTTGTAACCCTTTTTAACCTTTTATCTTCGTGATGAGCAAACTTTAAGTGGCGTTTTATTATCTTAGAAAACGAAAGACCAGCGCGTACTGTCAACAATGTCCTTGCATCAGTATACAGCGTCGAACCCAGTGTTAAAAGGTTAGCTACAACTTAAATTATAGAATAAAGATCGCTAGACTGTTAGGCCTTAGACACTTTCTAAGTAGCGATGTTTTTGATAAATAGTGACAATAATCATTAAATGAATATGTATACATGCGCTGAAAAGCAACTATGTCCTTTAAATTTGCTTTTTAGTTTGTTTCAAGGATAATGTAACCGGGTACAGGTAAATAGTGAATGATCGATTCCTAGCCGTATGTCCTCGGTAGCTCAGTTGGTAGAGCCCTGGTACGGTAAATCAGAGACCCTGGTTCGAGTCCCGGTTGTGGAACGATTTTTTCACCACCTGTTTATTTAAAAGGGGTCTCAAATACTTGCAAAAAGCGGAAAGATTTATCAAAATGCCATGAAAAATAAAGGAGATATGACATATTGAACATTTGCAAAGAAATATAAATGGAGGCCTCCATCTTGGAACGATGACGTCATCGTGCCTTTTCACCATATATGGCATATTGACAAAATATCGTTTAAAGCAAAGAAATTCACTGCAAATGAAAAAATAAGAAAACAATGTATACATTTTACATTTGTACAATAAAAACAAACTGACCATTCTATTTACATATAAATTTACATACTTTTTCAGATTTTAAAGGTTGGGGAGGCGGTGCACCCCCACCTGAATCCGCCTCTACTCATTTTCAAGAGAGCGTTCACGATTGAACAAATCCATTTATTTGAAGGAAAAAATCGTTCATAGCTTATACAAAAGTTTTTTTTTCCCTGTATATTTGAATATATACTATAGTCGGGCTCCGCCCGCTTTCCCCGTAATAATTGTATCAGCTTTTTCAAGATTTTCAGAGCCCTTTTAAATAAATGCTATTTGAAAATAGTACACCAACCCCTTTAATATCAGTTATCATAATTTATATGCATATTGGCGATAACCAACTGAAATCTGGCAATCATGTTTACAATGAAACGCTTTACAGATGCCAATGCCTCGCTGTTTCGACGTAAATTCTAGCTGCGTCTGAAACAGATTTTGTACATTAGGGACATGTACATTTACATTTCCACATGCCATATTACATTAACGACGTTCATAGTTTGTACGTTTCCACATAACATTTTCTGTTAACGATATACATAGTTTGTACATTTCCACATGCCATTTTACATTAACGACGTTCATAGTTTGTACGTTTCCACATAATATTTTCTGTTAACGATATACATAGTTTGTACATTTCCACATGCCATTTTACATTAACGACGTTCATAGTTTGTACATTCACCCATGACATTTTCTGTTAACGACATACATAGTTTGTACATTTACGCATGACATTTTACATCAACGACATACATATTTAGCACATTTAAACACAACCTTTTACATTTTACATTAAAGTCATGATTATTTTGTTCATTTAAAGACGACATTTTAATGAAACGTTTTACAGATGTCTCTATTTCGCTGTTTTCACATTCTAGTTGCGCCTGTAGCAAATTTTGATATTTACACACGACACTTTTAACATTACCGACATATATATTTATTCATTTAAGCACGACATTTTACATTAACAACATGCATAGTTTGTACATTTACACACGGCATTTTACATTAACGGTATTTCTATTTGATACATATAACTTTTAACATTAAGAGAGACATATTTTTACAAACGACATTTTACATCAACGACGCACATATTTCGCAGATTTACACAAGAAATTTTACATCGACGACATGCACATTTCATATAAACATACTCCTTTGTTTTTACTTTAACTTGAATAAAAATTAAAATTGATTTTCGATTTACATTTTCGAACGTTAGTTTCGAAATGGTAGAAATTTTAAGAAAACATCGAAAACTTGAACGTTCATATAATACTACCACACATCGAAGAGAGATGGACGATGGTAAACTCGATGATGTATTGAAGGTATTAAAGATCATAAATTAACCGAATGCACGCGACATCTCACATCAGGTTAATCAAAAAATCGATTAGCCAAAAAAATTGTCTCCCGAGGCATAATAATATTTATTACTATATCGTTTAGAATTGTAAAAATGAAGTTGTTAACTTGATGGATGGTTTCCATTTTTTAAATACTTTTAACAAATTTAATATTTATTATGCCATTGGTTAAAGTGATAGCCCTAATATAATATAAGCGAACTTAAAAGGAGTGTGCTAGTATTGATTTTGTGTTCAGTGCATCGTCGCGGTTCGAAAACCAGTAAGTTGTTCTAAATAGGTGAGAAAAATTGGGTGTATCATTCTTTTGTCTATGCTGTTTAATCATTCAGAAAATGAGGAAAATGCAGGAGCAGAAATCCATTGTAAAAATGTAATTACAACTTAAGCCGAAAAATCACAACGTAGAGATCTTTTTTTTTATAAATCTTTACCAAAAAATAATTTATTTGATTACGGCGGTACCCTCATATTTCGAACCGGCTCTTATTTCATATCACCGGTTCGCGATTTGCGGTCGAATCGCCTCGCATCTAAAGATTAAAAGTTTCGCATACGGAAAATCGTTAAGTTATTAAGGCACTGACCCGCATTTAGATGGGCGTTTTACGGCCCTTGGGATATGGAAAGGTTTATGCTACAATTATTGTTTTAATTGTTACAACGAAAACGCACGTGCGCTTTACCCACAATTCCTTTCTTCAATACGTCACAATTAATGGCGGCATAATTGATACTTAGATCCAGGTTCGCGGGGCACCGACCTCTATGTATTACGTTTCCAGAATTTTATTTCTGTTGTATCTAATATGATACTTCTATGAAACAATTTGAATTTTACCCTGAAGTTGTTCAGCAAGCAGTCTTGATTTGTGACAATTTAAATGAGCGCCTGGCATTGTGCTGAACGAGAAGTTTTAAACTGCAGATGTTACGCGTTTTTATAACAGTATATTCGTATCTTTGTGAATTTTGAGCATTGTCGATTCACGTGGATGAGTAAATAACTAAATTATAACGGTGTTTTTGAATGAGGTGGTCCTGCATAACTTGCATAATTATATTCATATCATTATTAACTTGTAATATAATAGTTCAGAGTAAATTGTTTTAGCTCACTAACATATGTATTATGTTTATATATATGTGCATTATGCTATATATATAGTTTTTTTGTAGATAAGGAATCAAGTGGTGTACTTGAATTGTATTATAATTGTAAAATGAGTTTTAATTATGAATCATACCTTGATATTTTACCATGTAATCTCAGACCATATTTAACAAAATTCAGAATATCAGCACATTCGTTAAGAATACAGACCGGTAGATACACTCGTAATAGAATAATAGAAATGAAAGATATTGTCAATGGCTGTCACAGTATTGATTGGAAGATGAATACCATTTTATTTGATTTGTCCTTGTTACACAAGAATCCGGACAATTTATATTAAAACATATTATTATAATAGACCTATTATGTTTAAATTCTTAGAATTACTGCAGACACAGGATAAGAATATTGTTATAAAATTAGCAAAATATATTATTACAGCTTTAGCTGTAGGGAATACAATCTTGATTAATTAAACAATGTTTAGCTCATTTGGTATTTTCATTCTCATGTATCAGTTACTCAACATTAATATTGCTCATAGCAAATGTACTTTTGTCTAAAAACACCTGACTTATTGTATATTGCACTAATAATATATATATAGCTATGGCAGAATAAGGAAGAACGATTTGAAAACACAAGAAATTGACTTTGATACATAGCAAAAACTGTGCTGAAAAATGACGTTAAACATCAACAAACAAATGCGTCTTTTATATTGTTTATTGCTGTGTCATGTGTTCTGTGTTTGTATGCAGCGTAGGTTTCCCATGGGGACTATGGCCTATTGAATTATGAATAAAATCTTCTTTATCTAAAGTCAACTTACACTACACGATAAATAAGTCCAGGTGTAATTTTTAATGCTTTTCTAAACACTGCAGGATTTGCCGGTATGCTCTTTTAAGTCAAAATACCAAATATGTAAAATTCTAATAAAAAATAAACTAATATTTGAGAATAACACACTCCTTCAGCACGCCAGTTTGATCCCGTGATATGACAGTATAACTTAACACTTTCATTTCTGATAACATGCTTTTTTTTCTGCGCTAAAAGTATAGCAAGTATTTATATCTCACACAATCTCTAATCTGAACACGTGCTATTTATCGGGATACGGAATAATATAAACTAGAATTGCACTATGATAGTAAGGGAAACACATTAACATTTTAATTGTGTAATTATGTATGCTTAAAATGAAAAATTGGATCCATGTGACCACATGTTTACGTGTTTTTCATTTTGTTTTTGTTGTTGTTTCAATTTAGCCACCCACTGATCGATCTAGTTTTATATGGAGGTTAAATCCATATTTTAAAGTTATCTCCTTATTTACAGATATATAGGTTACTAGTTTCCTTGGTGACCTACTTTTGAAGTCATTGATCTACTTTTTGAAAAGTGGTCTCACAAAGTTGAGTAACGTCACTAAGAGATAATTTGAAGTTGTTTATTGACCTGTTGATGACCTCCATATTGAATGTGTAAAGGTCATATGCGTATATAGGTCAAGGTCATTGAAGATCTAGGTCAAAGTCATATGAACTTCTGGGTCAATCTTGAGACTAAATCTCCTGGTTGTCTATACAATTGAAAGTTTTTTCTATCTTCAACACAATGTCACTGTTAGTTACACATTTACCTAGATACCAGTAACCGCCGTTTACCGACAAGTTACAGTCACGCAACCCACCATGATAACAGTTACCACCGTTACCGATAACTTACAGTCACAAAAACAAACCATGATACCACTAACCGCGTTACCGACACGTTACAGCTTACACAACCCACCATGATACCAGTACAACCGTTACCGATAACTTACAGTCCACAACCCACCAGTGATACCAGTAACCACCGTTACCGACAAGTTACAGTCACACAGTCCACCATGATGCCAGTAACCCCGTTACCGATAACTTACAGTCAACACAAGCCACAATGATGCCAGTAACCACCGTTATCGATAACTTACAGTCACACAACTCGCCATGAACCCAGTAACCACAGTTACTGATCACTTACAGTCACAAACACATCATGATACCAGTACCACCGTTACCGATAACTTACAGTCATACAACCCACCATGACTTACCAGTAACCACATACCACGATAACTTACTGTAACACAACACACGTTGATACCAGCAACCACCGTACAAACAAGTTACTTCACACAACAACCATCATGACTAGCAGCAACCCACCGTTACCGAAAATATCAGTCACACAAACCTACCATGATACCAGCATACCACCGATATCGGAAAATTACAGTTCACACAACCCAACCATGATACCATGCAACCACCGTTACCGATAACTTACAGATCACACAGAGACCACAACAGATACCAGCATACCACCGTTACCGATAGACTGTACACTCGTCACACAACCCCACCATGATACAGTACCACCGTTACCGATAACTACATCACACAGACCCATATGATACCAGATACCACCTACATACCTACAGTCACAACCACCAGTCCATAACCGATACTTACTACACACAACCCATCATGATCCACCTGTAACATTTACAGTCACAGCACCCTTCATGATACAGCAACCACCCGTCCAGTCACGCTTACTTACACACCGTGCACACACACCGTTACCGGTAACTTTACAGTCACACAACCCACCATGATATCAGTAATCACCGTTACCGATAACTTACAGTCACACATCACTTGATACCAGACAACATCGTTTCCTATATCTTACAGTCACACACCCAAAAGATACAGCAACCACCGGTAGCCGATAACTTACAGTCACAACCAACATGATACCAGTAACCACCGTTAACGATAACTTACAGTCACACAACCTACCATGATTCCAGTAAACACCGTTACCGATAACTTACAGTCACAACCCAACCAATGATACCAGTAACCACCGTTACGATATACAGTCACACAACCCACCATGATAAAGTACCACCGTACCGATAACTTACAGTCACACAACTCACCACTGATAACCAGTAACCGCGTCCGTTACCGTTAATTTACAGTCACACAACACATCATGATACCAGCAAACCACACGTTACCGATAAATTACAATCACAACCCGCCATGATACCAGTAACCACCGTTACCGATAACTTACAGTCACACAACCCACCAAGGATACCAGTAACCACGTTACCGATAACTTACAGGTCACAAAACCACCATGATTCTAGTAACCACCGTTACCGATATCTTACTCAGTCACATACCCAACCATGATACCAGTACCTACCGTTACCGATAATTTACAGTCCACACAACACATCATGATTCCAGCAACCACCCGTCGCCGTCATCTTACAGTAACACAACTCACTCGTATACCCAGTAACCACCGTTACCGGAACTTTACTGTCACACAACACACCATGATACAGTAACAACCGTTACCGAATAACTTACAGTCACCAACCCACCATGATACCTGTAACCACCGTTACGCGATAACTACAGTCACACAACCCACCATGATACCAGTAACCACGTTACCAGGACACCGTTTGCAACCAGTTATTAATGTCTGCTGTGAATTTACTTATGCTATAAACAATAAACAATACGAATAATTTAATTAGTATGCACTATTCGAGTGTTAAACATATAACAATGATGTCATTATGTTTGGAACGTAGCAATGCATTAGTCAACTCCAGTCAACATCATACATCATAAGCGGTATCGGAGGTTCTTAATTAATAATTGCTTTAAAAATAATGTTAACTCCGTTTCTGTTCATTTAATTTTCTAACCCGAATGTATAATATACTCGGTAAGAAATGTTTTGGACCAGGGTATAAAAAGTCAATATAAAGATAAAACTAGTGGACAAAATTTAAGTAT
>JAWPHD010020347.1:0-32153 GCA_037043455.1 Cyrtodaria siliqua | reverse complement strand
TAGGGAAAAACTTAAAAAATCTTCTTCTCTGAAACTGCAAGAGCCAGAGGTTTAATATTTTGGTGTTGCTATAAGCTTATGGTCCTTTACCTATTTTGTTCAAATGGGGACCCTGGGGTCACATCTGGCCCTGCCCCGGGGATTCACAGTTTTACATAAATGCTTGTAGAGGGAAAAACTGAAGAAAAAAAATCTTCTCTGGAACTGCAAGAGCCAGAGGTTTAATATTTTGCATTTGCTAAAAGCTTATGGTCCTTTACCAAGTTTGTTCAAATGGTGACCCTGGGGTCACATTTGGCCCCGCCCCAAGGGTCACATGTTTTACATAGACATGTATAGGGAAAAACTTAAAAAATCTTCTTCTCTGAAACTGCAAGAGCCAGAGGTTTAATATTTTGCTGGTGCTATAAGCTTATGGTCCTTTACCAATTTTGTTCAAATGGGGACCCTGGGGTCACATCTGGCCCCGCCCCTGGGGTCACAGTTTTACATAAATGCTTGTATAGGGAAAAACTGAAAAAAATCTTCTTCTCTGGAACTGCAAGAGCCAGAGGTTTAATATTTTGCATTTGCTGTAAGTTTATGGTCCTTTACCAAGTTTGTTCAAATGGTAACCCTCGGGTCACATGTTTTACATAGACATGTATAGAGATTTTTTTTTTTGAATTATTTTTTTTTTTTTGAATTTTTTTTTATTTTTTGTTTTTTTTAAATAATTTTTTTTGAATTTTTTTTTGTTGAATTTTTTTTGAATTTTTGAAATATCTTCTCTTTTTTTTTGAAAATGTTTTGCAATTTTATTTTAATTTTTTGCAATTTTTTTGCAATTTTTTTTAGCTCTATGTTCGACCAGTCGGACCAGTAACAGAGGTGTTCTTGATTTAGTTAAACATGCTATATGTTGCCTCGTTGATACGGTTGGGCCTTCATTTTTCATCTGATCTTTACCAGATTCTTTAGTTATGGCCTTAGATTTAGTTAAAAAGCTGTTTTTTGCCCGAAACTTTCAAAAAAACGTAAATGGCAGTCACTCACTTCATTGATGTTATAAGAGCCATGTTAGCCAGTAGAGCGTCCACAGGCCCTCTTGGGCCTCTTGTTAGACTATCATGGCCTCCTCTGGCTATATTTTTCTTTTTGTCACCACTTTCTCCAAGTGAAAGAAGTAGGAGCCTAGACTAGAATTCATTTAAAAGTAGGATTCCAGGAACTCCTTACACATTGATAAAACAAAGAATGATTGATTAAATAATGAATAGAAATATACTTTATGTATCTGTCATCTATATATATCGTTTTTCTTTCCAACAATGCCGATTATCCGACAACGAAGTGCAAATTAAGGGAATTAACAGTTTTTACAAGCGATAATTGATAAGTGCTTGGCGACATCAAAGTTTGCGTGAACGGATTATGTTATGTTTATTGCGGTCATTTATTACTTGTGGTGTCAAACAGACAATTGTAAGAAAATTTTATAATAAAAAAAAATTTAAAATAAAATAATCGACATTTGTTGTCGACATTTCTTTAAAATAATCGACAGTATTATAAAATAATCGCAAATGGCGACCATGGCGTATGGTAGCGTGAGCAATGGTTTGTTCCACTTCTAAAATCCCTCCATGTTGTCAGTTGATAGTGGAGTTATTTGATGAGGGCAATATGAATGCCTTCATTGCGCACGAGAATATCACAGGAATTTAATCAAAATAAGCAAAATGACAATATGACAAATATAGTAAACAAAACTTTACTTCAAACATATATCTTTTTTTTGTCACACTACAATCGACAAAGGTGCAGTTTTATCAGTGCACCTTGGTAAAATAAACATTAATTAATCAGTTTGTTTGGCTAAAAAATCGACCAATGCCACAGACACTGTTGAAAGTGCATTAGTGTGTTTTTTCAGCTATCCTTGCGTTTTCACTATATAGGAGTTCCTCTGACACTAAAAAGCCAAAAAAAAAGAAAGGCCTTTAGGGTCAGAGAAGGCTCAGATTAATGATGCGCAAGCCCAGTTTATATATGTCACAATAGTAATTAGGTCATAAATATAGACCCTACTTTACTATTAAACAAGGGAGACAGGTCGTTTCGCCCACCGGTCGTTTTGCACTTGGTCGTTTCGCACAGTCTTTTCGCCAACCGGGTATATGTATATAGTAATGAATGTAGGGGTATGTTAGCATTATGTTTATCATAAAATCGCAATGTACATGTATTAGCATTATTGTTATTATAATCATAAACTAGAAATGTATGGTGATAATGAAAACATTAATAATGATTTGTTGTTGTTTTTAAAAAGAATATAATAGTTTTAATAGGTAAATCAGCCGGTCAATAGTATTTCCATAGTCTGTTTCTTAAATAAGTATATTAGAAGTAATACAAGCTGGAGAATAATATATTGTTTAAGAGACATGTACCAGATTTGTGTTGCGAATGCAATACCGTACAATAAGAAAGTGCAACAGGTAACTGATAAACAATTTAATATCATCGATAATCCATCGATCAATCTACAAAAAAAAATTCCCCTTCTAATTAGTGTAAATTATCAGTATTTTTATATAAAATCATTCATCTTTAAGAATGATCTGGTATAATATGATTATATTTACTAATTTTCCGTTATTACATCAAAAATATGATAAATGGTGGGCGGAACGACTTTGGTGGACGAAACGTCTATGTGCGAAATGACCGATGGGCGAAACAATATGGTATGCGAACGGGATTGTAGGCGAAACAACCCGGGACCCAAGTGGCATTTTATTTTTAAGTCCTCAAACTTTAAATATTAATCATCACTTTTGTAATATCTACCATGAATATCTTTGTCAGTTCACATATGAAGCCAAATATCAGACTCCAGTTTGGTCAATCTCTATGTATTCATCAAGTGCGCGCCACCATTTTTTGATTCACTGTACCATGGTGGTCCACTTGCATATTTTGTTTTAGACCAATTAGAAGACAGATGTTCATGTTATGGGCATGAGTGTCATGGTTAAAAGTGATGTAATATGAATATATAATTGATAATTTATGAATATATAAATTTTAATCGGTAAGTTAATCCTTATCATTCAGTTATAATTGACATTTATAAAAATGCAAATAAATTGTTTCCATAGTTTATTCCTCTTGTCCATGTTACTTATTACTTTATTACTAGTGCAGTATTTATCCTTACTACCAGGTTATTATATCCTGATGCAGCAACATTACACCGTATCAGTGCTCCAAGAATAGGATAGCCCGACGCCCGGGGCTCCTCGAAATCCATTCCGGGCCCGTCTCAATTTGCATACAAGGAGCGCCCGTCGGGCCTGTCTAAAAAAAATAAAAATAAAAGATTTTTTTTTTTACTTGATCTCAAGATCCTCAAGACAAAATACTCCCATGTGTATTCTGAACTATAAAAACACTTGCAATAAAGTAATTAAAATGTGTTATACACAAATTGAAAAAATAAGAAGTTTGAATATTTTGCCTTGCGGCATGTCGGCAGTTTGTCACAACTTTGAGATCGACAATTTCTGACGCAAAACTACATTATCCTGCTATTTGGGTTGTTTTCTTTCCTCTTTGATAAGAAATACCATTTTTGGAATTCAAAACACATTAATGCTTGAAAAAAATTCCTAACTGATGGTATTTCGATTGAATGTTTGTGAAATGTTCGGGCCGTAAAAGTGCTGTGTCATAGTAGTTTGGATGGTACATAATTTCGGATTTTTTTATATTTTTTTTACATTATCGAATAAGAAAAACATTGTTATTCATTATTTAATCCATCATTCTTTCTTTTATCATGTGATTTAATCCATCATTTTTTCTTTTATCATGTGTAAGGAGTTCCTGGAATCCTACTTTTAAATGAATTTTACTCTAGGCTCCTAATTCTTTAACTTGGAGAAAGTGGTGACAAAATGAAAAATATAGCCAGAGGAGGCCCTGATAGTCTAATAAAACCTGATTAAAAATTTGGCTCCAAGTTCGGCTCCAGTTTCACGAAGTCGGCTCTGATTATTATCGTTTGGCAAAAGTGCTAGTACTCTCCTTTGCATCGGTTGTAAATTTCAATGTAATTTTCTATTTTAACGAAGTGATAAGTAAGTCTGCTGACTAGGGAGCATAAAGTGGTAACAAAAGAAAAATATAGTCAGGGGAGGTTCTGAGTTTGAGTAATACATACGTAACAAATGTGTGCTATAAAAGCGAATAAAGACACATTTCCACTAAGAAAAAATATTGGACCTTTCCATTTTAAATCGAGGCCTGTCCATTTTAAATCAGGGCCTGTCCATTTTCAGAAGCAACAAGCCCTGGGCCTGTCTCTTAAAATAATTTTTTGTGAGCACTGCGTATTGTTATTCTGAGTGTAACTTAACTCCCTTGGTCCTTTTAAGCCGTGGTCACATCTTAGGTAGTTGACCGTAGTGGGGAATGACCGTAGTTGGCCGTAGTTGAACGTATTAAACGTAGTTGAACGTAGTTACACGTAGATAACCGTAGTTTAACGTAGTAATGAACGTAGTTTGAACTTATGATTTGCCCGTAGTAAGCACATAATTTTTCAACATGTTCAAAAATTGGTTACGGTTGACTACGATGTTGTGACCCTACTGTGACCGTAGTTTGAACGTAGTTGACCTTAGTTAACCGTAATTGACCCTACTTAACCGTAGTGTGTACCGTAGTTGACCGTAGTACCTGCCAAAACACATCAACACTACGGTTAACACTACGGTAAACTAGGGATCTACTAGGGTTGAACTACGTTTGAAGTATGTTCATAGTACGGATAACTAGGGTCAACTAATAAGAAATGTTGTTTAGGAGTTCCTGGTCACGTGGTCCCTGTAGTCTGTCGCGTACATTTCTGGGATTACAGACATCTTGTTTTTTAGGATAATTAAATTTTTAACTGCATACGTACGTAAACAATGGGTGACAGAGTCACGATTGCGAAGTTCTTGTGTCAGATAAACATGGAACTTGTGGGTCTGGCAAGAGATCTTGTGGATTTGGAGGACCTAGAGGAACAGGAAAGGAGGGAGAATAGAAGACAAAGGAGATGGTGGACCAGGGACTGGCTGCTGCGTAGACCCGTCCACGGTCAGTATGAGGCTCTGATGGCAGAGCTTCAAGTGGAGGACCCCCAGGCCTTCCAGCAATTTCTGCGTGTAGATGTGGCCACATTCTATGATATCCTGGCCAGGATTGAGGGAAGGATCACCAAGCAGACCACCATTTTCAGGTGTCCCATCTCTCCTGCGCTAAAGCTGGCGTTCACCCTCAGGTATCTGGCCACTGGAAACTACTACCGAGACCTCCGGTTCGTCTTCAGGGTAGCCCACAACACCATGTCAGGCCTCATTGTTGATGTGTGTCAGGCTCTGATTGATGTCCTGGAACCAGTGTTTGTCAAGCTTCCCACAGAACCTGAAGAATGGCAGCAGGTGGTTCGGACCTTTCAGCAGAAGTGGCAGTTCCCACACACCCTTGGTGCTCTTGATGGGAAGCACATCCGAATCAAGAAGCCACCCCACTCAGGTTCTATCTAGCACAACTATAAAGGGTTTGACTCCATTGTACTCATGGCCTTGGTGGATGCCCAGTACCGCTTCCTGTGGACACAAATTGGAGACGTCGGCTCTAGTTCGGATGGCCAGATCTGGAACCATTGTGACTTTCGCCAAGCACTGCAGGATGGTGTCCTTGGTGTTCCAGATGCAGACCCGCTACCCACTGTACATGTGTTTGCAGCAGTTTTGGAAGAACATCGTTTCTTCCTAGTCGGCATGGCAGAATAAGCGATCAGCAATGTTGGCTCGTCAACTTCCAAAAGCACAATGACTGTAGCTTACCCGTACTGCGCAGGCGCAGCCACAACGTTTTACCGTAGCTTAACGCAGTTGACCCTAATTTACCGTAGTTGCGCGTACTTAGGACGTAGTTTATACGTAGTGTAACGTAGTTACTCGTAGTTAGACGTAGTGATACCCTAGTTAACCTTAGCCACTTTGCTCGCAGTTGAATGTAGTTGACCGTACTTACACGTAGTTCAACCTACTTAGACTTTCTATATTTCCTCTTTTTGCCAATTTTGAACCTACTTCGAACGTACTTCAACCTAGTTGACCGTAGTAACACTACGGCAGACTACGTTTGAAATGAACTACGGTCAACTACGTGCATGACCGTAAATGTGACCATGGCTTAAGTATCTACCCTTGGTGCTTGTTGCAATTAATCAACTAGCTGTACTTGTTTTTCTGCATCGTGCACGAGAAGGACACAATCTTGGGCAGACTGACTTTTATCTAAATGCACTCTTTTTTAATCAATTCATGTTGTCTTTTGCAATCTAGTAAATTGTTGCATGTCAATAATCATAATGCATATTACTATAGTTCATATATGTTTCCCTTTTTATTCTTATTTGTATCACATTGTTTAATTGATAAATTTGACATGTTGTATATGCCCCTTGTGGGCCCTTTTTGGTAATAAAGCACTATGTCTGATTTGAGGTATCCAAGGGGGTATTTCATCTCATTAAAAAATAGCAATCTTCAACATCGGTAAAAACAGTGATGTACAAGTGGATAAAGGTCAATGAATTAGGCCTTTTGTTATGAAATCATTTTCCAAGTCCTAGAATGGAGCGCTTTTGCTGTGCACACATTCTACCTTTTGGGACTCTGCAGGCAGAAATGTATAGGCTGGTTCCCGATTTTTACGCGAGAACCAGTCTAACGTAATGCTTCTGACTGAAGTGATACACAGCATTTGACAGATAAATTGAAAGCTGGTCTTTTGTATTAATAGTTCGATTTTGATGATTTAAAATGCATAGTTTTTGTGAAAACACTCTTTCTATTGGTGTAATTTATTTTACAAAATTTTGAAAATACTGTTAAACTGTTGTCATCGCTATCATGGCCTTTAAAAGATAATTTTTTGAGTAATCGCTTGCTTGTTCAAGAACTGGTATGCCCTGTGTTGGTATAATGTGGTAGAAGACCATATACAATTCTACATTTCTTTTATATTACATTTATTATTATATTATATACACCTGCTAATATTACACCCAGTCTAGCCCTTTAATCCTACTATAAAAATCTCTGCCTTAAAATTGTACTTCTTTTTTACAAATCTGCTATTGTGATGATTTTCAAAAATACCTATATCTAGTAGATATTTGAATTTATGAAGGGTCAAAGTGATGATTTATACTTATTTAAAAAAAATCCGAACACATTTCTTCCACTCGAGGATAATTCATCATTCAGCGGGGATATTAATTCATCAAATTTGCTTATTAGCTCTACTGATCAAAGATCAGCAGAGCTTATGCCGTGGTGCAGTGTCTGTCGTCCGTCTGTCCGTCTGTAATTTTTTTTGTAGCGACTGCTCCTCTGAAACTTCATGAAACTTAACAGAAATGTTGCCCATGCTGTCTAGTTGATCCTAGCAAAAATTCATGTTGATGTGAAATCCAAGATGGCCACCAAAGCTAAAAATAGATTTTTAAACAAGATTGTAGCGACTACTTCTTGAAAACTAAAAGTGATATTGATATGGGACTTTGTCTAAAATGATCAGC
The DNA here is from genome assembly GCA_037043455.1 of Cyrtodaria siliqua. Classification (NCBI taxonomy): domain Eukaryota; kingdom Metazoa; phylum Mollusca; class Bivalvia; order Adapedonta; family Hiatellidae; genus Cyrtodaria; species Cyrtodaria siliqua. The sequence continues at coordinate 24,523 of JAWPHD010020347.1, read as the reverse complement.
ATGACATGATGTTGATCCTTGTCGAAAATTATTTTGATTCGAGATTAAACATGGTCGCCAGCTGCCATCTTTGTTTACATAGAGTTATATAATAAAAACTTGTAGCGACTACTCCTCTGAAACTACTTGACGGCTTTTCATGAAACTTCACAGGATTGTTGTTCCTGATGTCTAATTGATCCTAGCAAAATTTCAGGTTGGCCGGAAATTCAAGATGGCCGCCACAGCTAAAAATAGATTTTTTAAAAACAAATTTGTAGCGACTCCTTCTTGAAAAATATAAGCGATATTAATATGGGACTTTTTCTAAAATGATCAGCATGACATGATGTTGATCCTGTCGAAAATTATTTTGATGCAACATTAAACATTGCCCTGGTGGCCATCGTTGTTTACATAGAGTTATATAATAAAAACTTGCAGCGACTACTCCTCTGAAACTACGTGACGGATTTTCATGAAACTTCACAGGAATGCTGATCTAGCTATCAATAGAGCTTCAAGGTCATTGACCTCTTTATTATTTGTTCAACCATGCTTGTGAAAATGATGTGCAGGCCTGGGCCTTTTGGCCTAAAGACGGCTACGCTATTGGTTTCTGAAGATGTCACACAATGCATGCATAAACAACTGCCGTATTTCAACAGACATAAACTTAAATACCACACATGCATACATAAAACTTACCAAAGAGCAGAATATCACGCCAATCTAGACTGTTTTTTTATAACCCATGATAAATATCAAAACGTGTTTGTTGTTTACTTTCGAAATACAATGTACCTCCCAGTCTTATGACTATTTTGTGATATCTCATTCCTTATTTAGATTTTTTTTCCTGTGATAAGTAATACATCTAGAGTATGGTCTCATGGGGAATTTTTTCATTCATGGGGGGAAAACACTATTTTGGGAGGGGAATGGGGCCGAATTTCAGTCCCAAATTTGACAGAGCGGGTCCCCTGTTTTGACAAGTGTTGTTTTCAGTTAAATGATTTGCACCTGTGCAAGTACATGTACAAAGAAATTTTAGCGACCGTGCTAAAATTATCGTATTTGACGGTTTTGTATACACCTGGGCCTAAACAAAATATATGTGTGGTTAAGGTTACATGCCAGAAAAAATTAGGTAGGGTAGGTGGAGATTTTTTATTTTATTTAATTTTTTTTATATAGTAATATAGCATTTTTACAAAAAACAACCTTGATTGATATATTTTTCTGTTAAATCGGGGGAAAAAAATCTAGGTTTCACCAGAAAAAATAGGTAGGGTCAGGTAACCCTAACCAAACATTTTTTTTTAGGCCTTGTATTCATGAGTTAGGCAGGGTTTATTTTTCAAATACGGAACAAGATCAAACGAGCGGCGATATATTTTGGAAGTTTACAAGTAAATGTGACCCGATCTGTCATGGGATGTGTGTGTTAATGTAAGGTGTAGTGTTCCACTATTGTGGACTTTCCTGGGCTCTTCATTTGTCTTCGCCACTCGCCATAGGCCATGGTTTTTGGAAAAATCCTTGACGGGTTCTCGGTGTTTAGAGAAGAGCTAAAATCTAAAGACTGTGTTACGACCTTTGCGCTTTATAATAGATACAGATTTTTTTACATAGCGATGTCTAACTGCAACTCACTTGGTGTGCCTATACTGGAGGAAAATTAGAAACCCAACAAGTGCTCGCCGAAAAAAGTCAACAACAACGAAAAACGGCGCGTAAAATAGTCAACACAGATGTCCAACTCTTATCAAAATGGTAGTTAACCATTCTCATACAAAGATTTACATCCTTTTAGCTAAAATAATGACTCTGTAACTCCGTTATTCAAAACAGAAAGTAGCCCATGGTACGTACATGTAAACATTACATTGTCATCTGTTTTCGTGCATTGAAACAAGGCCATTTATTTTGAGTATGCGACGCCACAAAAACAGAACGATTACTGTGTCATCCGTTCTTTCCATCATGGGTATATTTATGTGCTTGCTTGCTTGATTGATTGATTGAAGGGTTTCACGATGCACCAACACATAAAAAGGTTTTATGTCATCAACAGGAAAGCTCTCTCCATTTACATCAAGATAAAAATAATAAAAAGTGAGCCAACAACATCCTCACCCCCATGTTCCCCCATCTCAATTAAGTGGAAGGAGACACTGTGGTCTTATTCTACATTGGATGTAAAGTTGATTGTCTACTTTGGATGGTACCACCGACATGGTACCACAGGGGGGGCATATTAACCAATGGACATTAAAATTGAAATGAGTTTTACGGCGCACAAACTAGTGGCATTAACACAGTTTATCAGTGCTCAAAGAAAATTATTTTAAGAGACAGGCCCAGGGCTTGTTGCTTCTGAAAATGGACAGGCCCCGATTTGAAATGGACAGGCCCTGATTTGAAATGGACAGGCCCTGATTTAAAATGGAAAGGTCCAATATTTTTTTCTTATTGGAAATGTGTCTTTATTCACTTTTATAGCACACATTTGTTAGGTATGTATTAATCAAGCTCAGAACCTCCTCTGACTAGATTTTTCTTTTTGCTACCACTTTATGCTCCCTGGTCAGCGGATTTATTTACCATTTCGTTTAAAATATGTTAGAATAGAATATTACATAGTAATTTATAACCAATGCAAAGGAGAGTACTAGCACTTTTGCCAAACGATAATAATCAGAGCCGACTTGGTGAAACTGGAGCTAAACTTGGAGCCAAATTTTTATCAGGTTTTATGAGACTTTCAGAGCCTCCTCTGGCTCTATTTTTTCTTTTTGTCACCACTTTCTCCAAGTAAAGAATTAGGAGCCTAGACTAGAATTCATTTAAAAGTAGGATTCCAGGAACTCCTTACACCTTAAATAATTAATAGAAGTATACGTTATATCTGTATTTATACATATACAGTATATCCCACCAACATGTATTTGTAAAGGACAGTTTTCCTTATTTGATTATGTAAAAAAAAAAAAAAAAAAATATCCGAAATTATGTACCATCCTTCTATGACACCGCACTTTACGGCCCGAACATTTCACAAACATTCAATCGAAATACCATCAGTAACGATTTTTTTTTCATGCATTAGTGTGTTTTTAATGACAAAAACGGTATTTCTTATCACAAAGGAAAGAAAACACAACCCTAAGAGCAGAATAATGAGTTTTATTTCAACCAAAAGTGGCTAAACATTTTTTTGGTTCAATGAAGAGCTACCTATTGTATAATACACGACATTAAATGCAGTCATATCCTAATAGGCAATACGATTTATAATAGCATTTACAATGGGTTACAAAAACAGACTAGATCTGCTATATATTCTCTTTTGTGAGTTTTACTCATGTATATATGGTATTTAAAGTTTGTTCTATTGAAATATGGCGGTTTATGCAATTATTGCGCGATGTCTTCTGAAACCTCAACAGGAACGTGCCTAGGGGTCGTTACGGGGTTCCTACCTATATTTCAAAGCAATGGATTCATAGCTCTTTGGTAAGTAAATACTATCATTAGAGCCATGATTCTCTTGGTTAGGCAAACAAAAAAAAAACCTGTGTTTCCGGTGGCCTGACCGACCCTATTTTTAAGGGGTTGACCCTAAAACATTTTATGTATTTTTTTTTAATTTTTAAAAAATGTGTTTTTTTTTTAATTTTTGAAAGAATTTTTTTTCTCAATTTTTAAAAAAATAAATTTTTTGATTTTTTTTTTTAACTTTTTAAATATTTGAACTTTTTTTTTTTTATTCAATTTCTTTTTTTTTTTAATATATATATATTTTTTAATTATGTTTAAATATATCTGTTGGTTTCATATTGCTCCAAGGTCAAGGTCACACCTACAGGTCACTTTGGGGGCATTTGTCACTTACTGTGACATTTCTTGTTTTAGAGCATGCAATAGGAAACACACTAGAAAGATTGTTAAACTCATCGTTAAACCCCATATATACATACATACATAAATACTCTGTGTAGCGGAACCACTGACGGTAATGTCTGTTCGTAATATAATGTAAACAAACCACAAATTTAAAAGCTGTGCATTAAAGGGACACACGGCAATCTTGAATTTTTAAAAACTCATGGCGTCCCGTTAGTTTTTCTCGTAACTTGCATTCGTTCAATCATTAATATTAATTGTTAGAATAGTTCAAAGCAAATTGTTTTTACATATTATTGACTTTTAATAATATTGCGCCAATAATATATTTAAAAAATATAAAAGGTCAGCAGAGCTTAAGGGATGCCGAGTTGTCCGTCGTTCGTCCGTCGTTAATTTTTGTCTCGTTAAGACGATAGGGCCTTCATTTCTCATCTGATCTTTACCATACTTTACCAGATTGTTAATGTCAATGAAAGCTCGGACAAGTTTGAAAAACAGCCAAATCGGACCAGTAACAGCGGAGTTATGGTCCTTGATTTCGTTAAATATGCTATATTTTGCCTTGTTAAGGCAATAGGGCCTTCATTTCATCTGATCTTTACCAAACTTTACCAGATTTTTATGCCCCCGAAGGGTGGCATATAGAAGTCGCACTGTCTTTCGTCCCCGTTCGCCTGTACAATCGTGTCCTCTTCATAATTCTGACAATAATGGACGGATTTTCAAATAACTTCACACAATTTATCACCACAACAAGACAACATGTCGCGCAAAAAAAACAGGTCCGTGGCTCCAAGGTCAAGGTCACACTTAGAGGTTAAAGGTTGTCAGTTCGTCTGTACAATCGTGTCCGGTTAATAACTCTGACATTCATGGACAGATTTTCAAATAACTTGGCACAATTGCTCACCACAACTAGACGACGTGTCGTGCATAAAACCCAGGTCCGTGGCTCCAAGGTCAAGGTCAAAGGTCAAATAACCCTGGACGGATATTGAAATAATTTGGTACAAGTGCTCAGCACAACCAGACGACATGTCGCGCACAAAATCCCGGTCCGTCGCTCCAAGGTCAGAACCAATCAGAAATTGTCATTTTACTTTGCTCTGCATTTCACCTAGACTGCTAGACTGGTCCTCTGTTGACTATCAGTGGCCAGAGAACCAGACTAGTAGATTGCAAACTTCTAGGTGACCGTCTACTAAGTCAATTGAAATGTATGAATTGCTTTAGTCAGGTAACATCGTCTGTGGTTTTTCATCCGATCTTTACCAAGCTTTACCATATTGTTAGTGTCAATAAAACCTAGGATAAGTTTTGAAAACCAACTAGATCGGACCAGTAACAGCGGAGTCATGGCCATTGATTTAGTTCAAATACTATATTTTGCCTCGTTAAGCTGATAGGGCCTTCATTTTTCATCTGATCTTTACCAAAGTTTAACAGATTGTTAATGTCAATGAAAGCTCGGACAAGGTCTAAAACCAGCCAAATCGGACCAGTAACAGCGGAGTTATGGCCCTTGATTTAGTTAAAAATGCTATATTTTGCCTAGTTAAGATGATAGGGCGTTCATTTTTTATCCGATCTTTACCAAACTTAACCAGATTGTTGATGTCAATGATAGCTCGGACAGGTTCGAAAACCAGCCAGATCGGACCAGTAACAGCAGAGTTATGGCCCTTGATTTAGTTAAAAATTGTATATTTTGCCTCGTTAAGACGATATGGCCTCCATTTGTCATCCGATCTTTACCAAGCTTTACCATATTGTAAGTGTCAATAAAAGCTCGGATAAGTTTGAACACCATCCAGATCGTACCAGTAACAGCAGAGTTATGGCCCTTGATTTAGTTGAAAGTGCTATATTTTGCCTCGATAAGACGATAGGGCCTTCATTTTTCATCTGATCTTTACCAAACTTTAACAGATTGTTAATGTCAATGAAAGCTCGGACAAGTTCGAAAGCCAGCCAGATCGGACCAGTAACAGCGGAGTTATGGCCCTTGATTTAGTTAAAAATGCTATATTTTGTCTCGTTAAGATGATAGGGCCTTCATTTTTCATCTGTTTTTACCAATAAAAGCAATAAAAGCAGCCAAATCGGATCAGTAACAGCGAAGTTATGGCTTTTGATTTCGTTAAATACGGTATGCTATATTTTGCCTTGTTAAGGCAATAGGGCCTTCATTTTCATCTGATCTTTATGTTAAGGCAATAGGGCCTTCATTTTCATCTGATCTTTACCAAACTTTACCAGATTTTTTTTACTTTTTTTTTTCTTTTATTATTTTTATATATATATATATATTTTTTTATTTTATTTTTATTATCTCTACTGGCAAAGTTCAAAAACCAGCCAGATCGGACCAGTAATGGCGGAGTTATGGCTCTTGATTTATTTAAAAATGCTATATTTTGCCTCGTTAAGACGATAGTCACTCGCTTCATTGAGGTTATAAGAGCCATATTAGCCAGTAGAGCGTCCACATTCTTTTTTTCTTTTTGTTTACCCTTTTGGGAATGGTTCTGGTACCCATTCAATTGGGAATATTGTCAAACAAAAGCAATATTGTATGCTTAAATACTTTACAAATACATTACCATTTATAAATTCTCTTGAAGTATTTCATTACCCTCACCTAAAAGAATATATTTAAAAAAAGTGTTTTTCTTGTGGATTCGGAATTATTTCACTAACATACTTTTTGCCATTGGGAATGGTACCGCTTTTTCAATATCACTTATATAAGGAAAAAAACACTTTCGAAGGATGTCTTTTACAGTACCTTGCCCAAATAAGGAAGTATGATTGAAAAACCTGGGACGTGCCCAAACCGGGAAACGAACCAAGGACCTGTGGATCAAGAGGCAAGCATGTTAACCACTTGCTCACCTCCAGTTCTAAACTAAATCAAGAGCCAACTCGCCTATATATTCATAAAGTTTGCTTTCAAGATATTGTTTGCGAGAAACAAAATGTCTCCATATTTTAATTGTTTAAAACCTATTTGGCCTAAATTAAGCAACAGCTTACTTGGCATTCACTTACATATAGTCTTGACTGATTCCAATCAGTTCCAGAATATGAGATCATAACATGCGCTACTTTAAGGTGTCTTTGTACCATTGATTTTCCTTCTTTGTTGTTTAAATACAGAATATAGGAACAATTTATGTCAAGGGACAAGAAATCGTGTTTTTAGCAGAGCTTATGGGATGATGAGTTGTCCGTCGTCCGTCTTTAACTTTTGTCTTGTTACCACCATAGGGCCTTCATTTTTCATCCGATCTTTACCAAACTTTAGCAGGTTGTTAATATCAATGAAAGCTCGGACAAGTTCGAAAACCAGCCAGATCGGAATAATTTCACCGGAGATATGGCCCTTGTTTTGCTGAAAAATGCCATATTAAGCCTTGTGAACACTCTAGCACCTTTATTTATTATTTGATCTTTACCAAACTTGCACAGATTGTTAATATCAATGAAGGCTCGAACAAGTTTGAAAACCAGCCAAATCGGATATGTAACATTGGAGTTATGGCCCTTGATTTTTTTGAAAATTGCTGTTTTCTGCCTTGTGAACGCTCTAGCACCTTCATTTATTATTTGATTGTTACCAAACTTGCACAGATTGTTAATACCAATTATAGCTTGAACAAATTCGAAAATCGGCTGAATTGGGTCAGTAACACTGGAGTAATGGCCCTTGTTTTTCTGAAAAATGGCATTTTCTGCCTTGTGAACACTCTAGCACCTTCATTTATTATTTGATCTTTACCAAACTTCCACAGATTGTTAATATCAATGAAAGCTCGAATAAGTTCGAAAACTAGCTAAATCAGATCAGTAACACCATAGTTGTGGCCCTTGTTTTTCTGAAAAATGCTATTTTCTGCCTTGTGAACACTCTAGGGCCTTCAATATTAATCGAATCTTTACTTAACTTTGCCAGTGTCTTTATATCAATGAAAGCTTGAACAAGTTTGAAAAACGGCAAGATCGAAATAATTTCAACGGAGTTACGACCTTTGTTTTGCTGAAAAATGCCATATTAAGCCTTGTGAACACTCTAGCACCTTCATTTATTTTTATTGATCTTTACCAAACTTGCACAGTTTGTTAATATCAATGAAAGCTCGAACAAGTTCGAAAACCAGCTAGATCGGACCATTAACAGCGGAGTTATTGCCCTTGATTTAGTTAAAAATGCTATATTTTGCCTCATTAAGACAAAAGGGCCTTCATCTTTCATGCAAATCTTTACCAAACTTTACCAGATTGTTTATATAAATGAAAGCTCGGACAAATTCGACGACCAGCTAGATCGAACCATTAACACCGGAGTTATGACCCTTGATTTAGTTAAAAATGCTATATTTTGACTCGTTAAGACGATAGGGCCTTTATCTTTCATTCGATCTTTACCAAACTTTACCAGATTGTTTATATAAGTGAAAGCTCGAGCAGTTTCGAAGACCAGCCAGATCGGACCAGTTACAGCAGAGTTATGGCCCTTGATTTAGTTAAAAATGCTATATTTTGCCTCGTTAATTCGATAGGGCCTTCATCTTTCATCCGATCTTTACAAAACTTTACCTGATTGTTTATATCAATAACAGCTCAGACAATATCGAAAACCAGGTACCAAGCCTAGTTGTACATAGTCACCGTGTTCCAGTTAAATGATTTTGGCAGAGTTATAGCCCTTTAAAGGTTTTAATACACAAACTTTGTTCTGACTAGTTCTCCTGAAACCCTGGCCGGATTAAACAAAACTTTTTAGGGATGATCGATTCTTTATCTAGTTGTGCACATCATCGCCGTGTTGTGGTTGAATGATTTTTTGGCGGAGTTAGGGCCCTTTAAAGGTTTTAATACACCAACTTTGTTCTGACTAGTTCTCTTGAACATCTGGCCGGATTTAAAAGAAGTTTTTTAGGGATGATCAATTCCATGTCTAGTTTTGCAAATCATTTGGCAGAATTATGGCCCTTTAAAGGTTTTAATACACAAACTTTGTCTGATCTACTTCTCCTGAACCCCTCGCCAGATTTCAATGAAACTTTGCAGGGATGATCAGCACCAAGCCTAGTTGTGCCTGTCATTGTCACTTTCCGGTTTACAAATATTTGGCAGAGTTATGGCCCTTTAAAGGATTTTGATACTACAAATTTTTTCCGGGCTAGTTCTCCTGAACCCCTGGCTGGATATAGACAAAACTTGACAAGGATGATCAGTATCAAGCCTAGTTGTGCATATCATCGCCATATTTCGGTTAAATGATTTTTGGCAGAGTTGTGACCCTTTAAATGTTTTAATACACAAACTTTGTCCGGATTAGTCTCTTCTGAACTCTTTGCCAGATTTCAGCCAATCTTGGCGAGAATGATCAGTACTAAGCCTAGTTGCACCTGCATTACCATTTTCTGGTTGAATTATTTTTGAAAGACTTATGGCCTCTTATACATAAACTTTATCTTGAGCCAGTAGAGCGTCCACAGGCCCTCTTGGGCCTCTTGTTTCTTTACGTTATGTGTTTTATCATCACATTTCAATGTTTTTGTATTAAAGGAGAGTAACTCTCAGAAGATGTAACAATTTAAGGCCAAACAAAAAAATAGGTGTGTTTCCTATTGCATGCTGTAAAAAAATAGGGTCGGCAGGTAGGCACCTCTTTTGCTTTTTTTTTATCTTCTTTTTGGAGCAAGATATTGTGAGATTCTACATGTATTTATCTCATATACCCCATACAAGTTGATGATACAGCTGAAAGTTGCTCTGTGATGTCAGTTTACCTGGATATATTGGGATAAATTATTGTTCAGAACAATTTATTTTATTTTTTCATAAAAAGTTTAGGGTCGGCCCCTTAAAAATAAGGTCAGTCGGGCAACCGGAAACACAGGTATTTTTTTGTTTGGCCTAAACAAAAAACATTTTTTTATTTTTATTGGTAAACTTGGTCAAAATAAAATACTTATCACATAACTATTCTAAAATATATTTAAACCTAAGAAAATTATTTAAGATACGAAAGTGAGTAATTAGGAATTTTGTTTAGAGTATATCTTCCCCTTTACGCAGTGACACTATGTTAATAACAGTTACTGTGCAGAGATGACTGAGCAGTCCAGTCATCAATGATTCACACAATATTATAGATATTAAACATTCGAAGCATGGCGGACACTTGGGTTTCATTTTGTCCGTCGTCTTGCGACTATGTCTGTCGTCCATTGGTAGTCACACTTTTCATTACTGGACAATAACTTGAGTTTGTAATGAGATATTAGAACAAAACTTGCTATTTAGGTAGCTTATATGGAAAAGAAGCTTGGTATCGAATTTGAGGTCACTGTGGTCAAGGTCGTTATTACTAAAAAATAGAAAAATGGATTCCAGCCAATAACTTCAGTTAGGAATGAGGTAACACAATTTGCTTTGTAGGTAGCTTATGTGGAAAGGAAGAATGTGCATTTGATGTCACTGGGATCAAGGTCAAGGTCGCTGTTACTAAAAATAGAAAAATGCTTTCCAGTCAATAGCTTCAGTTAGGAATAAGGTATTGCAATTGCAAAGCTTGTTGTGTAGGTAGCTTACATGTATATGGGAAGGAAGCTTAGGATTGCATTTGAGGTCATTGGGGTCAAGGTCACTGTTGCTAAAAATAGAAAAATGGTTTCAGGACAATAACTTCATTTAGGAATGAGATATTGGAACAAAACTTGTTGTGTATGTAAAGGAAGCTTGGTATTGTATTTGAGGTCACTGTGTTCAAGGTCAAGGTCATCATTACTAAAAAAATAGAAAATAGTTTCTGGCCAATAACTTAGTTAGAAAAGAGATATTGCAATGAAACTTGCTGTGTAGGTACATCGTCGTCATGTAGCTTAAGGAAAGGAAGCTTGGGATTGCACTTGAGTCATTCAGGTTAAGGTCGCAGTAAATAACGATGTTAGTAAAAATAGTAAATTCCGCAGAATTTTAGTTATTGTTAAGACTCCTGCATGTATTATTCTAGCACCTTGACTTGTTGGCAAGTACATTGTTCTAAATGGTGTGGTCAATGCTCACGTTTTATGAACATGCTTACTACTACTATCAGAGTTTTTGCTGGCCATCATTTGTGTCAAAAATTGGATAGTGGAGAATAGAAGTAGAACTTCAAAGTAGCCACAAAATTGTGAACAAATATCTGTTTTGAGATTTGTCACTGTATGTAGTCCCTCTGCAAGTGTGCACAAGTGGATCACTCCTTAAGGCCCGGCACATTAAATTGTGGACTTGATCTAGTTAAGATGATGTATTGTATCTGTGTAGTGTTGTGTTGAGTCGGTTCTATTGGTGTGTAGTCCTACCACAATGGCACAAGTGGATCATCCCTCAAGGCACGACATATTAGGGTGCGGTCTTGATCTAGTTGAGTTTTGTTGTAGAGGAGGGATGAGATGGTTGTATTGGTGTGTCTCAGCGGTCATTGTTCTCTCTCTCAGGGGTTTCGCTGCGGTGGTGTAGTGTTGAGGTTATGTCTGCAATGGCCTAACTTCCTTTAGATGAAGCATTCTAAAACCGTTTTTGAGTTAGTGAAGGCTCCTCAGCTCACATTGTTCCATAGCTCAAATATAGTCTAGTGATGAAGTAGTCAACCCACAAATATTATATAGAAGTCCATATACAGAATGATCCAATGCAGAGCTACCTTTTTCTAAGATACCATCTTGGACATTATGATTTTGCCATCCAAAATTTCACACATAGTTACATATGTTCCTCAGCGATAATGAATGTCCATCAGGATTGCTTGTAGAAAAGATGCCCTCATTGTCATTTTTACCTAAGTTTAGATTGTTGTGGAGTTTGATCCTATTTAACCTTCCTGAGCCAATCTAAGGCTCAAAGGTGAGCTATTTGGAGTATTCTTCGTCCGTCTTCTGTCCATTGTTATACCCCCACTTTCACATAAGTCCATAAGTATGTATATATTAATATATATAATTTACAATTGCTCCAAAATGGACTTTGAACTGATCACATGAAGATGGGAAAGAAACGACAGAAGCTGTATGGGAGCATGTTGAGAAAACCAACATTTTGATCTTATTCAATGGAGGCAATCTAAAGAATATTTATGGTTAAGAATCCAAATATGAGTAAAACAAATGCACAAGTTTTCCAGACCTAACATTTTCATAAATATTAATTACATTGAATGGAACACTAAGTCCAATTGAATGCATTTGAATAATTTAATAACATGAAATTGAATCATACAATATTAAATGGTTTTAATTGTATTTGGGTTTACCACCCAACTTGTTCCAGATTGCCTCCAGTCCCTTTAATTGCATTTTAAGATTTTAACAAAATTGTTTACTTGTGCCCCATTTCAAACAAAATGTATGCTTGTTTCCACCGATAGGCAAGTTACATTGGACATGCCTTATGGCCCTGGAGGAAAACCCTGTTTATAGGCTAACTAAGATGGTAAAAACAGACAAAAAGTCCCAAGTTAACCCACACATTTGCCGTGCGTTGAAAACATCTTCCTTGTGAAACTAACATTTCATAGTTTAGCTCCTTTTAATATCAATAAAAAAAATCTTGTTTAACAATGAATATTGCCTGAGGCTTTTAAATAGATACCTTCACGTCATAAATGTTGTGTTGTATTGATTGAATTCTGCAAGATACGTTTTTCACTTGCCTCATTTAAGGGTTTCTTCATACAATATGCTGTCTTGGTTATCACGGCTATGTAGATACGCCTGTATTCATTAATATCATTGGATATATATATATTAAGAAAGGTATGCATTTTAATACCATTAAAGTTACTGTATAGATCTATAACCCTCTCAACCTCAGACATTTTTAATAAATCATATTTGCATACTCCGTGTAATGACCTACCGATACGGTATAATGGTATGATTTCAGTGTGTTTTCATCTTTTCACTGATAATGTTCTAGGACCGGATTGGTTGGTGAATTACTTGGTAATAGAGTGGTTGTTATTGTTATCATTAAATGATTCATGACTGTAAAGGTGACATTTTTCCTTGTATGTCTGTTTTATCAGTCACATTATCCATTGCTCCAGATATTAAAAAGCGTTCAGCACAATTGTTGTTCGTTCAGCACAATTGTTGTTCGCATGAATAAATTTTAAAAGGTAATGCAAATGAATTGTATTCTCAAAACAATGTTTTTTGGACAAATTATGTCAACAAGTTATGAACTCATCCTTTATATCCATATAACATCACTGTCCGTATTTTTAAACCTTGCCTGAGAGCGAAACAGCCAACAAAATCCTCTTTTTTTAAAGCTAAACTGAACCATTTTCATCTGTTGTTCGTTAGCTTTTTGCTCGTTATATAAGGTACTCTAGCACCATCATGTTTCACTAGGCCAAAAGGCCTAGTGCCATAGGGGCGAGCAAAAATAAAAACTACCACTCATGTTTCATTTGATCTTACCAATCTTTGCTTGATTGTTAATATCATTTCAATATGCTCAAACAAGGTTAGAAATTCAGCTACATCAGATTAGTCACATTAGAGTAGTGACATTAGAGTTAGGGCCCTGGTTAATCAAAGAAATATATATTTTGCTATGTTATTTCTCTAGTTTGTTAATTTTTCGTCCAACCTCGAGTTTTTATCAAACTTTCAGTATAAACTCATCATGACAACATGGACAATGACCATACTAAATTATAAAGGTCTAGGTGACTGGTAAAGGTCTACTGGCCATGGGCCAGCAAAGCTAGTATGGGATGGCGAGTTGTCCATCCGTCCATTGTTAACTTTTGCTCTGTTAAGACGATAGGGCCTTCATTTTTCATCTGATCTTTACCAAACTTTAACAGATTGTTAATAACAATGAAAGCTCGTACACGTTCGAAAACCAGCCAGATCGGACAGAAGTAACAGCGGAGTTGTGGCCCTTGATTTAGTTAAAAATGCTATATTTTGCCTCGTTAAGACGATAGAGTCTTCATTTTTCATCCAATCTTTTAACAGATTGTTAATATCAATGAAAGCTCGGACAATTTCGGAAAACCAGCCAGATCAGACCAGGTAACAGCGGAGTTATGGCCCTTGATTTAGTTAAAAATGATATATTTTGCCTCGTTAAGATGAGTGGGCTTTCATTTTTCACTTTGCGATCTTTACGAAACTTTAGCAGATTGTTTATATCAATGAAACAAGTTCAAAACCAGCCAGATCGGACTAGAAACAGTGGAGTTATGACCCTTGATTTAGTTAAAAATCCCATATTTTGCCTCGTTAAGATGATAGGGCCTTCATCTTTCATCGTGTCTTTACGAAACTTTACCAGATTGTTAATATCAACGAAAGCTCGGACAGGTTTGAAAACCATCCAGATTAGACCATTTACATCGGAGTCTTGCCCTTGCTTTTCTGAAACATGCTATATCTTGGCCTCATTAAGACGAAAGGGCCTTCATTTGGCCGGATTTCATTGAAACTTTGCAGGGATGATCAATACCAAGCCTAGTTGTACATAATCACCGTGTTCAAATTGAATGATTTTGGAGGAGTTATAGCCATTTAAAGGTTTTAATACACAAACTTTGTTCTGACTAGTTCTCCTGAACCCCTGGCCGTATTAAACGAAACTTTTTAGGGATAATCAATTCCATGTCTAGTTGTGCAAATCATCGCCGTGTTCTGGTTGAATGATTTTTGGCGGAGTTATGGCCCTTTAAAGGTTTTTAATTCACAGGCTTTATTCTGACTAGTTCTCCTGAACCCTGGCCGGATTTAAACAAAACTTTGTAGGGATGATCAATTCCGTGTCTAGTTGTGCAAATCATTGCCGTGTTCCGGTGGAATGATTTTTGGCAGAATTTTGGCCCTTTAAAGGTTTTAATACACAAACTTTGTCTGATCTCCTTCTCCTGAACCTCTCACCATATTTCAATGAAACTTTGCAGGGATGATCAGCACCAAGCCTAGTTGTGCATGTCTTCGCCACATTCCGGTTTACAGATATTTGGCAGAATTCTGGCCCTTTAAAGGATTTTGATACCACAATTGTTTTTCGAACTAGTTCTCCTGAACCCCTGGCTGGATATAGACGAAACTTGACGAGGATGATCAGTATCAAGCCTAGTTGTACATATCATATGCCATATTTCAGTTGAATGATTTTTGGCAGAGTTATGGCCCTTTAAATATTTTAATACAGATTAGTCTCTTCTGAACTCTGCCAGATTTCAGCGAATCTTGGCGGGGATGATCAGTACTAAGCCTAGTTGCATCTGTCACTGCCTTGTTCTGGTTGAGTGAATTTTGGCTGAGTTGTGAGCCCTTAAAGGTTTTAATACACTAACTTTGTCTAGACTAGTTCGGAGGGCTGGCAGGGGCGCAGTCGGTAGCGTGGCGGATTTGTAACCGGAGGCCCCGGGTTCAATCCTGCGTGGTGCCACTGAGTTTCGTCGGTGTGTTCTTGGGCAAGACACTTCCCTTAGCCTCGTCCGTCGGATGGGGACGTAAACCTGGCGGTCCCGTGTATCGGTCTATCCTCCGAGCACGTTAAAGAATCATAGGAATCTATGGGGCGGCTCTAAATGACCTATATTGTGTTGATGAGCCGCTAAACAACATTCAATTCAATTCTAGACTAGTTCTCCTGAACCTCTGGCTGGATTTTAACGAAACTTCGCAAGGAAGATCAGTACCAAGCCTAGTTGCATATTCATCACATGTTCCGGTTGAAATATTTTTGAAAGACTTATGGCCCCTTATACAAAAACTTTTATCTTGAACCAGTAGAGCATCCACAGGCCCTCTTGGGCCTCTTGTTTCTTTACAAAACTTAGTCAGGCCTGTTTGTCAGTGTCATTTATAGGGGGTCCAAAAAACCTTGTTATACTGACAAAGCGCTGACCAGCGACACCCGTCTAGTTTATTGAAAAATGCTATAACATTGTAGCTTACATTGTTTAATCATTGGCAGGTTGTTAAAATCATTACAAGTTCGGAAAAAAAGTCTATACTTAAAGTGTTGTCACTGAATTATTTCAAAATACTATATTTGGCTTTGTTAGTGCTCTAGCACCTTTATTTTCCGTCTGATATTTACCAAACTCGAACAGTCTTGAAATGTTTATCAAGTACTGAAATTAGCGCCTCGATTTATTTATAAAATCCAGTATCATTTTGACTTTGAACTTGCCTGCATATTCCAATTAAATAAAATTTTGAGATTTTTACCATGTTTTAAATATATTATTGGTGCAATATAGTCAACGGTTAATACAATGAAAAACAATTTGATTGATACTATTCTTATAATTAATAATAATGATTAAACAAATGCAAGTTATGCAAAAAGACTAACAGGTTACCGTGAGTTTTTAAAAAAAAAGATTGCCGTGTGTCCGCTCCTTTTAATTTATTGAAAAACGCTATATTTTATTTGTTAAATCCGTAGCTAGTTGGGGCAGTAGGTCAGCATGATCTGACAAAACCCAATCCTGAGAAACTCTTTCCCTAGTGTATCTAGTTAGACCTACACCCTCGGAACTTTACAGAAATAGTACCAATGGTAAAACAATAATTTGGGGTAAGTAGGTCAAAGGTTAAGGTCACATTGACCCAATCATGAAAACATCTTCCACATTATAATTTGTATACTATTATACTTACAATCTTGAAACTTTATATACAAATAGTGTGTGTGTGTGTGTTATTCTAAGGTTTATAGTCCCTCCACCAACAAATACATATACAAATAGTGCAAAACCACCCTATTCTTCTTAAGTCACTGTGACCTGATCATGAAAAATGCTTTCCTGGCTGTTGAATCTTGAACTTTTATACAAATAGTGCTAATGGTTAAACAACAGCCCATGTCAATTTGTCAGTCGGTTAAAGTCCAAGGTCATGTATTGAGCAGGACATGAAAATTCCAGTCGTTTGCTCGCCATGGCAAGAGCTCATTGATGCAGGATGAGTAGAAATTCAGATAAATTAACAAATTTTCAGTTTGACCATTCAAATATTATGTAGGACGAGTAGCTCAGAAACCAATTTTCCTCCAATCAACCTGATACCTTGGAAAAACACATTAGCAAATACCCAGTTAGGTGGTGCTCTTATTAGCTATACTGGCCAAAGTACAGGCAAGCTTATGAGATGGCATGTCATCGTTTTGTTAACACTTGCACTTTCTTTTTGCATTTTATCTTTACCAAGCTTTGACAGTGGTCTTTATATCAGTAAAAGCTCAGAAAAGTTGGATTGGCTAGTAACACCAGAATTCGTAAAGTTTGGTCAAAATTGCATGCACACTCACACATGCCAAAATCGCATGCACTCTCAACACTTGCACATTATCTGTTTCATTGTTCCTGGCTTTATGCAGCCTTGTACATTGTTTGGTATCTAGTTTTCCTTGTACATTGTTTGGTATGTAGTTTTAAAGTTTGTTATTTATCATGTTTATAAAGACGTTTAAATCGCACAGGTGGAAGTCATACAATACCGATATGGCATTGCAAGAATGAATGAATGAATGGTGGAAGAGAATAAGAATGAGATCTGATTTATAAACCATAATCGTTCCTCTTAGCGCTCTGAAGCACTCCCTGCATTCTTTCTCCATTTGTAGGTAAAAAAGTACCTTGTGTATTGTCAGCCAGCCGAATTCAAAGTAGCCTCCACCTTTATACCTTTTAAAAAAAAAAAGTCAGTATGAAGTACAGGGTACATGTATTTCCAATCGGACTAATGTTGTGGTTCCTTGCTCTTTTAGTTGATCCTGCACACACAACCCAAGATCATAAAGAAGAAAAACTGAAGTACCAGAATATTTGAAAAAAATCAAAGGTAAGGACATTTAAAGAGAGTAGATATTTGTAATTCATCCTAATCCACTACCACATAGTAACCTTTCCTCCCATCTCCTTCTCGCCTTCTCACCCCACTGTTACTTATCCCAAAGATATGGTATAAATTTGGTGGGAGGTCCTATAGCATTTCCATTTATAAGACAACTTGTGATTGCTCCAGTCTTTTTGCAGAAAAGTGGATTATCTCCCTTGCAGTGGTGGCAAAAATATCTTGAATGGTGTGCCAAAAGGTGTTGGAATTCCAGTTTTTCTTTGTTTTAGTAGCAGCTCTTAAAGATATTTAGTAATCAGCAGAAACTGACACAGTTTCTGATGATAGGTTATTCCGTATGTTTTGTCCCATTTATGGCAGGTATAATAGCCTAAATATTTCTTCCAGTCTTTCCATAATACATTTGGTTGACTTAGCGTGATTAACCTTTGAGGACATCACAGTTATGCATATAACTTTATAAATCTGAAGCATATTGTAACCTTTCACATCTGCTGCGAGGTTGAAAGTCCAAGTCATGATGCCATGAGTAACATCTAATGTAACATGGCAATCTTGTCCTGTTAGTTTTTCGATATGTGCATTTTTGTAATCATTAATATTAATTATAAGACTAGTTCAAATTAAATGGATTTTGCATACTGTATTGCTTTCTGTTGATTTTATTGCACCAATAATATATTTAGAGCTATGGTAGAATAACAAAGAAAATCAGAATGCAGAAATTCATTTAATTACATGTATATGCAATCAGGTTTAAATAAAAATGATAAATAAATGATTAATAAATTGAGATGCTAATTTTGATCCCTGATAACTTCAAGATTGCCATGTGTCCCTTTAAAAGTCTTTCCATACATCACAAGTAGATTTTTCAAAATAAACTCATACATTTTCAGAGCAGCAAAACTTCGTTGAAATTACCAAACGTTATGGGAATGCTGTGATATCAGTTTACACAAACGTCTTGTAATATAAACTGTTAATATATTCAATTCAAATGACGGAAGTGTTTTAACATATTCAAGGTAATGTTAACAAGAACGAGCAATAGATTAAAAAGAAGAAAAGAACCAGTTAACTAATAAATCAGAAATAAGTAATTAATAAAAAAACAAATAATAAATCAAGAAGAAGTAATAAATCAACAAGAAGCAATAAATCTACCAAGTTATTTTGCCATATTCTTTCAATTTATAAGCAATGAACTTAATATTATGAAACTTTGATTTGGCACAGTATTTTCTCTCCCAAGGCCTGGTACTGGTGGTCTGGAACAAATTTGTTCCTAAGACAGGTTTTAGTCTTGATACCATGTTGTCTGCAATCTTCCTACAGTACAGCTCACACGAAACCCCCACTTTACTCTTTTACAGCTCACACGAAACCCACACTTTACTCTTTTACAGCTCACACGAAACCCACACTTTACTCTTTTACAGCTCACACGAAACCCACACTTTACTCTTTTACAGCTCACACGAAACCCACACTTTACTCTTTTACAGCTCACACGAAACCCACACTTTACTCTTTTACAGCTCACACGAAACCCGCACTTTACTCTTTTACAGCTCACACGAAACCCACACTTTACTCTTTTACAGCTCACACGAAACCCACACTTTACTCTTTTACAGCTCACACGAAACCCGCACTTTACTCTTTTACAGCTCACACGAAACCCACACTTTACTCTTTTACAGCCCACACGAAACCCACACTTTACTCTTTTACAGCTCACACGAAACCCACACTTTACTCTTTCACGCCGAGTGAGGAATGTACAAATTGCCTACTTACGCGGAGTTCGGATGATAAAACTACTGGGAATCAGCTATGCGAAAAGCTCTCGGCGTAATTACGCCACAATACTTCGCGCAGACAAACTCGGAGTTCGCCGAGTCGAAACTGCACAAATAAAAGGTGCAACTTTTTCTAATTGCAGTCATTTTAATGCATAATTATTCAAATAACTTTAGAAAAAAATCGAAGCAGAAGACAATTTTACTTTTGTTTTGGAAAAGCGAATGTGGTAAAATTCGAATGCCCGGATTATGTATACTGAGTCACGACAGTTAAATGGCAGTTCCTATTACCGGCCTCGCGGCGAATGAACATAAAATCCAATCAGTAATTATTATACTGGAAATTATAATAATATTTTTAAATACTCGTTATTTGTAACAAATTTTTACTATTCTCCTGTTTATTATTAATACATCAATGGGTTTTTAAGTCAGAAAAAAATTGTAAAGAATTCCGAGTCATAAACCCGTTGTTAGTGCCGCCTTGTTAAGGATTATGGGTATTTATGTCCGTTGAAGAAGAAATTGACTTTTAGACAACAGAAACGAACACAACTTGTGATTAAATGCATTAAAAGTTTGAAATACGTATTTGTTTCGAAATTTATTCATTGTATTTATCAGTCGTGTCAACTCGGCGTCTCATGTTTTGTACTTTTTCTGGCGATTGGCTTTTTCAAGCGCGCTGTCGGAAAATTTCCCCCGAAAAGTTGTCGAAAAATTCAGATTTTTTTCCAAATAATAAATCACCACAGGTGTGCACTCATGGTTAATTGGATTCTACGCGGAGTAACCTGGAGTGTGATCACAATTAGTGACTCGGCAATGGCATACTTTCGCCGCGTTAATTAGCCGAGTTCAAACACTGACTCGGCATAGATTGGCGCGACACTCGATATGACCAAACTCTGCGAATCGAGTAAAGTGTGGGTTTCGCATGAGCTGTACTGTATATTTTCACCCAAAATGATTTTCTATGTTGTTTTAGTAAGAGTTTAACCCTATACAAATTCTTTGTAATAAAATAATTTAGGCATTTGTGGTTCCCGGGCAAGGATAGGGCCTCTGCTTATCTAGACAGAGAGGTAAAATGCTCCCGAATTCATGTTCATTTGTCATTTTTGTCATGTTCATTAAAGGTCTTCATCTTCATCCCTGGAATGTTTTAGGTGCTATTTGAGTGGTGGCAGAAAACAATGATTATGGCTCCCGTGTAAAATGGAGAGTTTTTAGCAGCATTTGCATTAACTGGATGTAAAAGGAGGGCGGGCCTGGAATGTTCATTCCTGTTAGCCAATTCAACTCAAGATATTTCGGAAAGAGAAATTATAAAAACTTTACACATTTATTTTAATTCCTATTTCATGCACAGTATATGAACTGTTTAGCCAGCCATCTACGAGGGTGCTTCAAAAAATTCTGTCACTAGTCATATAGCCTTTGAACTGGATCTTACACTGAGATAAAGTAGTGTATTTATAGTACTACTGGGTTTGCTCTCTTAAATTCCACAACAAAAATGAAAAATTT
Source organism: Cyrtodaria siliqua (assembly GCA_037043455.1). Lineage (NCBI taxonomy): Eukaryota > Metazoa > Mollusca > Bivalvia > Adapedonta > Hiatellidae > Cyrtodaria > Cyrtodaria siliqua. The sequence continues at coordinate 3,414 of JAWPHD010020347.1, read as the reverse complement.
CCGGTTATTTATACCCCTGAATTACCTCCCCCTACCACACCTTTTGGATACTGGCATCTCTGAAAATGTCCTTGTTACAAAACGTTGCTATGCTTTTAAATTTTCTTGTACGCCATCTGTTGTTATTCGCCCATAATCCTTGAAATGATTGTCGAGAATTCGGAAAGGTCTTTCTGCAAACCAGATATGAGTGAATGCATATCCCTTAATTTTAGCAGAAATAACACTGATTTTCTTCATTTTGTTTACGGAAATGTTATAATATCTTTTAAATGTCGTAATTATTCTCGTAGTATTAATGTTTTCATATTTTTTTAACAAATCCTAGTCCTTCAGTGTTTAAATTTTATATTCAACACATTATTGTAGAATTTTGTACAATGTTTCGTGAAAATATTGATCATCCAAAAACGCTATTTCAGAAGACTACCCTTCTATTTAATGTCCATTTATCATTAAATTAATTTTACACGTTAGCTTAAAATGTTAATTTCTAAGACAATGCCTTTTCATCTACCATGCTTAAATTCTGAATCTTGTAATGCACAGATATAACTGGTAATGTATGAGAAATTTCAAAGGTCTTTGACAAGTACTTAAAGAGAAACAGGCATTTAAAAAAGTAACAATTAACATACCTGGAAAAACTCAGGACGAAAATGCCTCAGAATGTATAAGTGATGTGTATTAAATGTTCCATAACTTACGTCAAACAAAAGATACAGCATTCATTTTACCATCAATGGAATGGTATTGAAACGTTCATTTGGTACCAAACATCAACACTCACAACGACCACATAATTGTTAAAACGCGTTAGTGACAGAACTTATTGAATGACCCTCGTATACTTAAGTAATTTTACTTTAAGGTGTCAGTCCTTATATTCTTACGGTATATAGTACTGGTTTTACCCTGGAAAAACGGGATGGTTTGCCTCTACCACAGAAATAATCTACCGTCATATATGGCCTAACATGTGCTTAAAATGACGTAAAACACCATTCATACATTCAAACAAACAAACAAACAGTTTCAGAAAAGGCATGCAATTTGTATTGAAAACATTTTTCATGTTTTCTCAAAGCTGTTTCAGGGGGAAAAATATACAAATACATAATACTACAGATTACTGAATACCGGTAGGTGTTTTTGGAAGGATAAAAAACTACATTTTGATATATGTGTGTTTTGGTTTTATGTGCAAAAATGTGTAAAATGGACCTTAAGATTGCTTGCCCCTTTAAAAGCATGTTCAAGGTGATTTGGTTAATATAGAAACATTTGATGGATGGCATGCCTGTTGTCAGCTATGTTTTCTCTTTCAAGATGGACTGGTGCCAGAGTAATTACAAGACAATGTTCTCAAAGCATATAACCAGTCGAGATATTTGACTTTTTACAGGGAAATCAGTCTGCTTCACCAGGAAGCTTGACGTCCCACAGTAGTTTCGATACCTCATAATTCTGATTCGGATATTGTTCGATTAAAAGCAGATTGTTGCAAGAAATATATATATATATTCAAACGCTTGCTGTGAGGTTTTGTCTGTATTTTTTCAGAGCATTAAATACACCTTCGGTTTATGCAACTGGGCTAGTAATCCATGGGCATAAAAGCACTTTGTAACCAGGTAGGGTGCAAATTCTAATAATTCAAATTCAAATTCTAATAAACTCACAAATGTTCTTCGCTCTACCTGGCGTGTTTTTATGTTAACACTGGCCCCCTACCTCCCTGCCCTGCCCTAAATGGTTTATTTTTAGATGATAGTAAAAGTTAAAATGATACAATATAATATAACCACAAAGAGACAAAATATGTTGTCGAAAAAGAACCCATTTGTATTTTTGTATGTAAAAATATTCCAGAAAAAAGTTTTCTCAAAGTGGACTTGGCATTTAAGTAGGCATTTAAGTACAAACAAAAATGAGTTCTTATGTAAATCATAAATACAATAGATAACAGAAAGTGATGCCATTTAGTTACAAGTGTGTATAATTTTTCTGGTGTGTAAGAAGTGGCAGTTCAAAGAAACACTACTCTGGCTATTAACTAAGATGCCATACTTTATCCATTTTGACATTTTTCAAGTATTAGTTATGTGGGTGAAGGTGTGATAGAACTTCAGATGTTGATGTTCAAGCTACTATGTTCCAATGAACAATGACGGCATTGTGTTAGCTCAACTAGAGGGCTGGCGCAGCCCAGTGTATTTGGAGGAGCTTGGTTCAAGCCACACCGGTGCAGTTGAGTTTCGTTTTTGTTTTCTTGGGCAAGACAATTTCCTTAATACCTCTTGTCCATCGGATGGTCCCGTGTATCGGAGTCTAACCACCACCTCTCCCCTGCACACACGCACGCACACAGTGCAACACACACATTTTCATACTCATTAAATGGCTTCATCCTGACCCTGCATGTGGTGGAAACGTGGATTCAGGAGAATGAGCCGGACATGTTCATTCCTGTTTGGCATGTTGTATAACTTTTCTTGTGTTGGTGCACCGAAAAAAACCAATTTGATAGTAAGAGTAGGGCAGGTTCCTGGATTTCTGTATATGTATCCATTCGTTCTCTCTGGGGTGGCTTTAAATAACCCATAATGTGTTGATGAGATGTTAAACAACATTCAATCCAAAGGTGCAGTGAACGTATGGGATTGCTGGTTGTCCCTCATCTGTCAACCGCAAGCTTATTCAGGCAAACTCAGTTGATTTGGTTGCAAATAGCATGAATCAAGATTGCTTAAAATTGCTAAAAAAATAAGATTTCATTCGTACAAATATGTATGATCGTTCCGAAAAAACAGATCAGGAATCTATTAAATTTGATTGTGCTTCTATTGTTCAATGGCACATATTTTCATGAAATTAACACATCTTATTTTGTGACCTCAATATCGATCTGACAAAGGTTGTTGGAATAGCACTTCATTTGTTGATAGTATAAATTACGTTATTCTATCCATTCCATATGTTTCATGATTGAACTACAGGAAAATATATTCTACATCCAACCCATGCTACCTTTTATATTTAATGATCTTTAAAAGGAAGCTACAGGTGTTGTTACATTTAAGAAGTTAAGGAAATGAAACTGACAGGTGATTGTGGAGAGTCATAAAAGTGGGAAAAATATGTCAAGGAAGGTGATGATGGACACTTTTATTATGAATTTTGCATTACCTTTGGTCTTTTTATGTGATCTTGATTTGTTTTGGAAGATTTGGTTATGGTCATAAGTTCTGTGAAGCAGCCTCGGTAGCTCAGTGGATAAGGCCTTTCTTTAGCTCTAAAGCTATAGACCTCCCTGGCGGAGGCATGTCTGATAGGGAAACCATCATCTCATCTCCCTCTGAGGTTGCTGTCCCAAATATAGCCAATTAAGGTGTGTTAACAGGATGTAAAACC
>JAWPHD010020346.1:0-32172 GCA_037043455.1 Cyrtodaria siliqua | reverse complement strand
TCATCAGCCTAACTAAGTGTCCTAACTATTCATTTTAACTTTCCAGTCATATTACGATGATGTATTGTCAGATATATAAGAAAGAGGTTTCTTATGCATGTGTTGGGACATATTAATAGTGCCAGGTCTGTTTCATCAAACATCATAAAAAACTGATACATGATCCAAAGAATCGGGGTTCGAAATGTAAAGAAAAATGTTTCCATAACAACTCACCTTTTCCATAGAAATGACTATTTGATCGATGACACTTCTGGCTTAGTGGTGGTGTTTTCGGAGAAGCACTGGAAAAAGCTGGAAACTTATTCAAGTTCGTAAAACTTGTTTACATGTGAAGCAGATTCTTTCATCCTGAACAGTAATGTAATCCAATTGAGTTTCGTAATATTTCTGACTCTGAAGCACGTTTTGAACTGTGTATCCGATATAAATCACGTTTTTTTACACTACAAAACGAGCAGCATGACGTTTCTATGGGCGCCGCCATTGTTTATTCCACGTGACTGAACCCACGTGACCGAAAAGTAGTACGCAAGATGGAGTCTATTTCTTTCCGAGATTATTTTTTGGAAAAAAAAAAAAAAAAAAAAATGGTTGAGGCAGTTCCGATTGTTGGTCCTCGGACTGACAAATTGGCATGCGGCCTTCGGCCTTGGACCAGTACGACGGTCCTTCGAACAATAACTGGGCCAATATAAACACTTAATACCATATAAAATATTAAAAACATAAACGTCCTAGAGAGACAACTACCGTCAGTGTATTTTCAGACAGTGGAATAGCAAGTTTCTATCAACACACACATTGGATTGAAACGTGAAAAATATTTGAAATTAGAAGTTAATGTAAATAATAGGTTATCGATTGGATGTGCCGATATATTTCGATAGTCGATGTGTGTAACCGAGCTCATTCTTTGTGTTTTCGTCTTCGATGAAAACGGATAGGATTATAATCGAACACGAGTTGTCGAAGAAAAGTGCAACTCGCCTATCACGAAATGTATTAGAAGAAATTCTGACTAGGACTCCTTGTTTAGTAGAAGACAATGATTATTGAAAAGGTGGCAGGATATTGATGCAAAAGAAACAAATCATGAACTCGATTAACTTGAAAATGTGTACCTGTCCGCTCCTTATTTGGGATAGAAAACTAAGATAAGAAACCCAAAATGGCCTGAAGCGCTCACCTACCTGCTAATAAAAGCACCGGTATACTGTATACAGCTTACATGAAATGGTATATAGATAATAATCTCAGTTCATTCAATGTTGCTCTAAAGATAGTTATGGCTAGTTATGAGCCGGACTAGGTTGCCGGTTAAAGTTTTACGAAAGGGGGCATAACTCTGTGAAAATGAAAGTCAGTAATTGGACATGTGTAACAGCATTCCGTAGGTTAAGATGAAGATGTGTTTGAAGTTTCATGAACATATGTCAAATACTTTTCAAGTTATGGCCAATGTGGTTTTATGTTAATGTGCGACGGATGACGGACGACGACGACAGACGACGTACAAAGTAATCATTCAGTGTCAAATAATTCTTAGTTTTCCCTACATTTCTAAATACAAAAATGGTAAACCCTGTGCGGAACCAGGACTCACCATGGGGATTTTATTTGTTGCTAGTCTCTACTTTACGATATCACTATATTGAATTGGCGTGGTCGCTTTTAGGCACTGCAGGTAATGGCCTACTACTATTTCCCCAAATACCTTTTTTACCCCGAAAAATGTCTTCCAAACTCGTCAGAATACACCAATTTACTTTTAAAAAACATCGCGGGGAGCATTCCCCTCGACACCCCATGGAAACGTTGACATGCGGTGTCTAAATGTTTGAGCCTACAAATTATAATCGGTCAGCTACGCTCCTGGTATTGTTACAGTTTTACCAGTTACCTCTACTTAGAAAATGTCAAAATCTATGCTTCAGCTTCAGCTTTTGAGAAGAAAATCAGGTATTCTCCGAATAAATGAAACAAGGTTTCTGCCCGACAAGGGTTTGATCGCCAGCCCAAAGTTATGTATACTCACAATGTCGCAGACAGCTACGCCAGGAGGACACACCTTTATTTGACACTCTATGTAGATATCGTCGCTGTTGTAGAACTTAAACACGTGGAAATCCGTGAAGTACGTTTTAAGATCGCTAGATGCATTGACTTTGGTAACGTCATCAAAACTTTCCACCAAGCTAATGAGTGCATCTAAAATAATTGATATGTGTAATTGGTATATGCAGTCCAGTGCCAACGGTGATATTCCTAGTACAGTTATAGGAACCCATCAAGCCATGCTCCTGAAAACCTTCTGTTTTGTCGTCCCATATAATCTCCCAGTTTACTCTTTTGTCGTCCCATATAATCTCCCCGTAAACTGGCAGGGCAAAGGTCGAGGAGAATTCATTCCCGGCCATATCATACAATAACTCTGTTTAAACTTAGTTCATTCCAATAATTCTCGAAACATTACAAATGTACATTAATCAAAATGTGGAAAAGGAATGGAAACAATCGGTTAAACGGTTATATCCTACAATGCAATCAAATGCTGAAAGGAAAAGGAAACGCATAATAAAAACATTTCCTATACTACACTATAATATATACCAAATTGCATGTAATATTCTAGATATATCTCAACGTGTTTTGTACAGCTAATTACGGAAAGGACACAGCGGTCATGTAATAGACATTTTAAAAAAGAATACTTTCTTACACGAAATTTATAAATGTTGCCAATTAAGTATTGCGTTTAATGTTAAGAGAGTGCAATGTTTAAAGCCTAAGTTTGCTCAACTGCTTGAGCCAAAAGCGCATGTTGTCGATAATGAAACTGTAAAGGCGTAACCATTAGTGTTAGGTGCGGTTTTTTAAACCTTCTTTCCGCGAAAGGACATGCCTAATGTCGCCCTGTACCATTCTATTAGCAGTAGCATATTAATCATACAATATATAACGGAAATACCCATTATGCGTTTATTTTTATTTTCAGTATACTAATATTAAGGATATGTCCTATTCAGAAATTCTATTATATTCACGTTTTGCATTAATGTTTTTTCTCATTCTAATCTTCAGTTTCATCAAGCCCACTCATATATACATGGGTTTCATAACTATACTACTCAACGCCTGCTAAGCACCAAACCTTTTTCGCCTTATGAACCCAGGCCTGGAATTCACCAACCATTCTTCAAACTATTCTTAGACTTGAGCTCAAGTACTCAAATTTCGTTCACCAATATTCCTATGACATTCACAGATGAACAATCGTCCGAAAGGCTATTTATAGTATTTGTCATATTCATATATAGCAGCTTGTTATGTACGTTTATCCTTTAAACTTACACATATTTGTTATTGAGATGTGCATACTTGGGCTGAAGTCTATGAATATTCTCAAGAATGGATGGTGAATTCAATCAAGGTCTGCCGACGAAGGTTATTTAGGTATGCAAAAATACAAAATATGTTTTCTGAACAATTTTTGACAATAAAATTGTGATTAACACATGCACTAACCGTAGAACAAAATTGTTGAATTTTATACTGCTATTAAAACCAGTCCCGTAAAATGTTGAAATCTTGGTTCTTAGCAAACTGAGTACAATATGTATTGCCTTATAGCACATGTTTGGCCCTTGTTTTATTTAAGAAATACATGCACATTAGTATCTCGTGCGAAAGACGTCTTACCAACAGGTGTTAAGATATAAAGTGGAAAAGGAAATGTAGCATTCACAGAACGAAGTCGATCAAAAACAAGCATTTAAAACTAAAATAATTATAATAAAAGGAATCAAAGACTGCGACACAACAAAAACAGAAGGGTAAACAGGAATACCGCCAGGGAACAGTCGGTGACAAGAAGGCAGTAGATCCTCGAACAAACTAGACAGCATTTTAGGTGATATAAGAAATGCGCAGAGATAATCATGTATATATGAATAAAAAATGTTCAGAAATCCACAAAGTAATCAAAAACTGGTCAGAAGCTAATGCATGTGTTTTAAGGCTTATGTAAAACAGGAGACTGCTTGGACGGGGCTGAATTTAACCATAGGGTCAACATTTAAGAAACTGGATAGAAAAAGTAGATATAAATATCGAACAGAAAAAGTAGCATTCAAGGACAACAGTCAAACACAAACACACAAAGAAACAAAGAACAAATATACTGAACCAAACAGCTAACACACCAGTAGACAATACCTTTAATATCTCAATAATAACAATCAATAAATCAAAACAAATTTCATTCTGAACGAGACAAATATCTTGTCAATAACGACTTTAAATTTAAAATAAATCTTTCAAATCACACGTCTCCAACGGTACCAGTCGGCATATAATAAGTTCATACATTAAAGGTATTGTCTACTGGAGCGTTAGCGGTTTCAGTATATAAATATATATATATATATTACTGAACAAAAAAAGAAACTTCCGCATTTTAAGCTGTGATTTGCATAAGGTTGACTTTGTTACACTTTGTACACCAATCTAGATACAATTTCATCATTGTATACTTATCACTCAATCATTCTGATCAATATTAATAATCCTCAAAAAACAGAGTTTGTTGTGTGTTGTCGGAAAATATGTTTTATTCAAATTGCGAAATCACTATATTTGTATTATAAAGGGAGGTAATCTGAAAATATTCATTCTTGAAAGCTGTATGACGCAAAAGTGAGGGAACAGGTCAGCATTACTTTCTCCGTCTTTTTGGTGCTGGGGTTATCTTCTGTTTATTTTAATAGAACAAAACTGTTAAATCAGTTTAAACCACAAGACCCGGAAATGCTGTTTAAAACCAAAACAAGAGGAATAACTTTTCATGACAGTGCTGGCCTTTTAACAAAGGTATTAACATATAATATCAAACAATATATTTTCATTGTGTCTACATGTATGGGTGAAAATGCAATCTTGTTCAGACATAAACATACAATTAAAATACTTTACCCGTCTGATATTATTTCCTTCCAATCGGGTCCAGTGTTGCCCGTTCCAGAGTAGGCCTTACACGTAACTGGCATAAGGGAATACTCGTCTTCAAAACAAACATATATATTAATAACACTGCTAAAGAAAGCTGATGTTTATAATACCAATGGCAATACTAATTATAATATTGAAACGATGATAACGACATATACAAACTAGTTGGATCCTTGCAAATACGTTCTTGCGATAGTTTTATAACGTTTTTAAAATGCAACGTTTTTGCGTTTAAATTACGTCGTTATTTATTAAATCTCGACAGGATTTCTTCATGGAAAGTCATAATCTCAAAAAGGTTTACTTGAAAGACGGGTGCATTACCCCCCGAAAAACAATTAAACCAGCATGGCAATTGGAAGACAATTAATCATCTTGGAATTATAATTGGAAGACATAACCATCATGGCAATGGGAAGACAACCAGCATGGCAACTGGAAGACAATTAACCATCATGGCAGTTGGAATTGGAAAACAATTAACCATCGTGATAATTGGAAGGAAATTAACTATCATGGCAACTGGAAGTATTGATGTTGAGGTCTGAGAATTAATATAGCCAAAATATTGGGTTCAGAAACATGTTTTTTAAATAAACTTGAATATTTTAACTGCTTTTTGTGTGTGTGGGGGTGGGGTGGTGGGGGTGGAGTAGGGGAATATCATCACATCTGGAATAGCAGTCGTCCAACATGAATTACAATCGTTCGTCCGTGAAATTTCAATCGTACACGTCAATATGTCCCAGATATCACACTACCTGGAAGATCAGTCGTCCAACATGAAATTCCAACCGTACATGTCCTCGGAATCACACTACCTGAAATATCAATCGTCCAACATGAAATTTCAATCGTCCATATCCTCATGTCCCCGATATCACCCTAACTGGAATATCAGTAGTCCAACGTAAAATTGCAATATTCCATGTCCTCATGCCCCAATATCGCCCTTCCTGGAATATCAGCCGTCCAACGTGAAATATTAATCGTCCATGTCAATATGTCCCCGATATCACCCTACCTGGAATATCAGTCGTCCAACGTGAAATTTCAATCGTCCATGTCCTCATGTCCACGATATTACCCTACCTGAAATATCAGTCGTCTAGCCTGAAATTTCATTCATCCATAGTATGTCCCCGACATGACCCTACCTTGAATATCAGTCTACCAACATGAAATTTTCGTCTAGTTCATTGTCACCAATATCACACTACCTGGAATATCAATCGTCCATTTCAAGGTGTCCCCAATATCAGCCGTAAAGACTTCAATCCCGTCAGAATTACGAAGCGCCGAATGGACATAAAAGCTGGGTGTCGCCGACACTTTATCTTCTGTAACCAAACTGGAATATACGTTGGGCATAAATATTAGGATAGAAACACTATAGGCTATTCGACCTGCGCCAAAACAACGAGTTCCAAGTAATATTTAGCCATACAAATTCAATAACCTTTTTATTGTATACTTTCATATTGTTTTCGATCAATGTTAACTTTTCATTGTATTTGTGTTATTTGTATAGCTTTTGATGGAATTCCTATCTTGTCATTAAGTTTCATTTTGTTTGGATGATTATTTTGCGCGGAAACGACGTCGACGTCGGATGACGTCATTAAAAACATTTCTAAAGTTTGTTTACCATTCGATAACGCTAAAAACAGTGGGCGAGTGAACATTTCAATTATTTTATCAATTTCTGCCATAAAAGATTGAACAAAACCACGTTTTTTTGTTGACACTATAGGAAGGATTCCTCTATTTTATTTGAAAGTAGTTCCTTATTTCTATTTCGAGGCACTTAGCAAGCACGAGAAAAAGTTAACGTTATCAAATGGTGAACAAACTTCAGAAAATCGCTTGATGTTTTTAATGACGTCATCCGACGTCGACGTCGTTTTCGCGCAAAATAATCATCCACAAAAAAATGAAACTGAATGGCAAGATAGGAATTCCACCAAAAGCTATAAAAATAACACAAATACAATGAAACGTAATAGTCATACAAATAACATTGATCAAAAACAATATGAAAGTATACAATAAAAAGGTTATTGAATTTGTATGGCTAAATATTACTTGGAACTCGTTGTTTTGGCGCAGGACGACTCGCAAGCTCGTCGTCCTTTGCCAAAACATCACGTTCCAAGTAATATTTAGCCATACAAATGCTATAACCTATAATAGTGCACACTTAGCTCAATGCAAACTAAATGGGACAATATGAAAGTATACAATAATATTTGATATAATAGACAGTGTATGTTTGTACAGGTTGGCGACGTATTTATCTTGTAAGGGCTGTCGGGTCCAAACATTATAAACATGATCGTTAGGTTTTAAATTTAACGAGTTTCATTTGGATTGAATTTTAAATTTCTCTACCATCGAAACGTCATTCAGAAATTGTAACGTGGTCTTACAATGACCAAAATTTATAAATGTGATCGGATTATACGAGTAGGGCACGGCTACTGGATTCGGGCTATTTTGTTGTACGAGTTCCGTTCTGTCGATCATATTCACCATTTTTAAAGATAAGTGATTACGCGATATTACATCAAAACTACTGCAAAAATCCCAAAAGTCTTTCTTTCTGCGTTATATGATGTCATCCTGTCGCTAGTTGTGTATGAAGACCAGATTAACGCGCCGTTTCAGGTATAATGACGACGGACTGGCTATGCTTCCGGTGTCATAGGCCACGAAAGTCGAACTTAACAAATAATCCTAACATCGAACATAGCATCAAGTAATTAATGGCTGGACGTCATTCTTTTTGGCTTGAAAATAAAGAAAATTTTATTTCCGATAAACAATGAAATTCATCTGGACAACTTTCCTTTTAGCAATGTATCCGTTGCCTAAAATGGCATGCAGATGTCAACATAAAAAAATTGATCGGATTTTCTGGTCTTTTCGGTCGATGAAAACCCTATTAACCATGCGATATCTGTCGATAAAAAATCGAACAACATAAGTTACAGAAAAGGGAGTTATGTTAAACTATTATTCTCTGATATTGTCTTGCCGATTTAACTGATGCTTGGTTCTTATTATAGTATAGATTTATAAAGCCATATAGTCTTGTAGAGGGTATTTAGGCCCTGCAGGGTATTTTTTGCGTAGTTATGCCATAATTAGTTACGTTTGTTTGCCAGATAAAACAAAACACAGTAGATTTCCGTTATGGTTAAAGTACTATTTATTTTTTAACATTGCATTCTCACTCTTTGACCTGGTCAAACTTTAAAAACCCTTTGACAGTGAATATAAACAGGGTTTCATCTTCAGCTTTATTAATTTAGTTTACCAGTTGTTTTACATATGAATCGTATGGTCAAAGTCTAGATTTTCAACAATGCAATACACACCCAGTATACTCAACTCACCTTTAATAAGTACACATAGTGTCCAAACAGTTACATTTTCAACAGCATTCACACAAAAATCTAACATATATGTAAGGGGGAAAAAAGAATTGTCCTACCTACCTACTTACACATCTGCAAAATCTAAGGTCGGGTTTGGGCAAACTAAGATATTTTCAAGTGTAGCCTTAGCGCCTAATTGGTGATGGCCACAGCTGAAGATATAGGGAAGACATACTTACGATACGCCGAGTACATTACTGTCCACCGCGGCAATACCAAGAACATCGATATTGTTACAGTTTAGTATAAAGTTGTACCCATCTGTTAGGGCTAAGTCCGTGTTAGGGTCGATTGTACGGTTCGAGAAATGCACAAGTATGCCAGTGTCCTGTTAAATCAAAGAAAGCATTGTAAATGCGACTTTTTATACATAACACCAAATGTATTCATAATTTTGCATTGCAGAGATGTTGAGATTTTATTTTCAGTAGGTGATCAAACTGGTGATAGATACTTATGCATGAATGTGCTTGAAATATGCAGAGATTTAAAAGAATCACACTGTAGATACCTTAATTTTAACAATAAATTTGGTTGAACATCAAGGATAAAGACAGAGTTTATCACCTACCAGAATGCATTGGTTAGTTCTTATTTCTTGTTACCGATTGGTCAGTTTTTTTGATGATGCTCTATCAAAATTATGAATCGAGTGGTAAAACACGTGTCTATGTATAGCGACAGTTGCACATTGACATTTGATCCTGGAGAGCAATTGCAACATTTCTACACTCGAGAGAAATGGACAAGATTAAACAATACGCCTGATCAAACTATTTGTTATAGTTACAGTGACCTAGCCCTTTGACCTTCTGACCTGAAATGTCCAAACCTGTATACACCTCAGATGAATACAGTAAACTAAATGCGCAAAACCAAACTGAACTTTTTGGTCGGAAACTATTTGTACAGAAGCACGAACTTACAATGGGACATTAAAAGCATAACCTTCAACTGATGTCCTACCAAAACTAAAGTTATCAAGCGAAAACATGTGCACCTTTTAACATACAACCTTATAATCACAAACTCCTCCACTAACATGTTTTTATTTATAGAAACAGCGACTAGATTCAAAAGAGACCCAATGTTCACAAACAAAATAAACTCAGAATCATCTATGAAAAAATTGCCAACCCCTTTCTGATGAGAAGTCGTTTTAAACCTTGATCCGAACGGCTCATCAGCCAAATTTGCCAACCCGTTTCTGATGAGAAGTCGGTTTAAACCTCGATCCGAACGGCTCATCTTAAGAGCCAAATGTGCCAACCCGTTTCTGATGAGAAGTCGTTTTAAACCTTGATCCGAACGGCTCATCTTAAGAGCCAAATTTGCCAACCCCTTTCTGATGAGAAGTTGTTTTAAACCTTAATCCGAACGGCTCATCTTAAGAGCCAAATTTGCCAACCCCTTTCTGATGAGAAGTCGGTTTTAAACCTTGATCCGAACGGCTCATCTTAAGAGCCAAATTTGCCATCCCGTTTCTGATGAGAAGTTGTTTTAAACCTTGATCAGAACGGCTCATCTTAAGAGCCAAATTTGGCAACCCCTTTCTGATGAAAAGTCGTTTTAAACCTTGATCCGATCCCAACGGCTCATCTTAAGAGCCTTTGTTTCAAAGATCTAAAAGTAATATATAGTCTGGTCTCAGCGAGTTGGTTTATTTTAGACACCCGAGATATAAAAGTAATTGGACATTTAAAAAGGTTGACATACATATATCTTGGAGAAAGTAGGTCATAGTGACTTCGTTTTCAGGGTATGATCAGTGCTTGATGAGAAGAGATCAATATTAGACATGGTAATGCTTTTGGTAACAAACACTCCCCCACGCCCACACACACAAGACACCCGCCCAAGTTTAATTTAACGCATATTTTGGAGAAAGTAGGTCACAGTGACCTACCTTTCAGGGTATGGTCAGTGCTTGATGAGACGAAGGTGCTGTTAAAATGTGATGAAGATCGGGACATGTTAATGCCGATATATAGAAAACACAAATGTTGACGCCCGTCCGCTCGGTTTATCCAATCTATAAAAAAAATGAAATATAGGGTCCTATAGAAACCACAGCGTCCGAACGCAATGGCATCGTAGCTAGGTCCGCACTGTACTGTATAAGCAGATATTTTTTTCAAAAACCCGGCTAATAATTTAAGGACAAGGTTTAGATTTTGAACATTTTTTAAAGTTCTCTGAACTATTTGTCATTTTGCAATTTTTAAGTTTAGTTGTATTCTTCTACAATTGTTACGCGACACACGTATATCAACTTTTTATATGAATATGAAATCCATAATATTAAAGATTAAAATACTTAGGTAATTATTACTGTTCTGTTTTGTGGTCCTTAAATTATTTTGAGGAGTATAGAAAGTAAAACCACTCATTTGTTGTTGTATATATAAGAAACAAACAGCTGCTCCCGAGAAGGCGCAGAAAACCGAACATCCTAAAAGTAGATACAAATGTCGGAACAGGAAATGTTAACCGAAAACACGCATTCAAAATAATGACGGATTAATAATTATTTACAAATTCAAGTGACATCTTGTGCAAAGAAATCGTTGGGCTTAAACCAAGTTCTAGGGAGGACCAAATCTCATTGGTACACTAATATCAACCCAGTTAAACAGGACAGTGTGAATAAAGAAATCCCCGTCAGGCGGAGAGAGAGATTTAAAATAGGTTCCATTCATTCATTCATCAGGTGCTTTAAATATCAGTTTTCGCACACCACTAAATAGGGCTATTTCAAACGATACTGTAGGTATATAATAGCGAAATTCAGGTTAGATTGGGACTTTCTTGCATAAGGATAAGGCTATCCACGTTTTACTGGAGCATCTCACCCTAGGGTCGAGATAAAAGTCACGCGCACCAACATCCGGTATGCAGGAAAACATGCAAAACGTTAGTAGCTGGCGGCGTCAACGCACCACTTGTCTCTGGTATACAAGAAAAAGCATCTATCTATCATGGGTATTCGGTTCAGATAGGAATTCCAACCCTCGGTATAAACAAAAGTCACTGTATCTTACCAGGTCACACCCAATTATTTCAACGGCTTCCTGTATTCCATTTTTCCAATTAGTAGTACATATTTTGTAATTACTGATTTCCATTGCAAACACTTGAGTGTAGTCTAACTTGTTTTGTACTATTATGGTAGCATTTGGGTAGCATATTAGATCGATACCTGAAACAAAACGAAACTGAATGCATTGGACTAGATAATACACTGCTGGAGAAACCAGCATAATGAAGCTACACAATTTAGCCGATACCATCCAGCAAAAAATAGACTCACGAGGCATTATCAGTATCGTCTATACATAACGTGGTCCGAGTATTAACTTTAATACCCCATCCAACCTCTCCAAAGAGCGAAAACGGGGTTGGCTGGGGTATGAAATAAAACCTTATTTCTGCTTAAAAAGTTTGCACATTGTAAAATTAAAACATTTAGTAATTTAAAACAGGTTATCCCGTTTCTTCAGTAAAACATGATTTCAAACGTGTTTTATTGTCGAAAAATTAGTTATAAAATCCTGCTAGTATAAACCTTCCCATCGCTTAATGGAATTAAGGCTGGAACACGCAATGGAAACCCACTATTTCACTGGAAAGTATATAATAACGAGCAGTCGGAGAACAGTGCAGCTCGACTATTTCGATTTTTCAGAGAATAATAAATTAAAGCCAGTATATACCATCAGAAAACAAGGCTAAAAAACGTTGGGGTGGTGGTAGCGGCGTTGAGAGTATAGAAACTCCGATATAAAATTAGAATCTCAAACAAATTATAGTAAAATTTGGGGCAGGTGTGAATTTTTTATTTATTAGTTTTAATCCAAAAGTACTGTCAATTTCAAGAAATGTGTGGAGGGAAAAGATGATAATCTAGCATTTTTTTATTGTGGCCTCTTTTCCGTTTTTTTTTATTGATATTTCGTCTATTTGATTTTATTGATATTAACATTCTAACTAATTTGGTAAAGATCAGATAAAATATGAAGTAGCTACATATTTAACAAAGGAAAATACAGTATAGCATTTGTCAATAAATCAAGGACCATAACTCTGTTGTTACTAACAATATCTAGCTGTTTTTGGAACTTGTCTAAGATTTCATTGATATACAGTGGTTGGCACAACTAGACATCATACCGATGCTTCCTGACAAATTTCGTAGAAATCCAACAAGCCGTTTAAGAGGAGTACCGCCGACAAGACATTTAAAGTAGAAATGTCAAGGGGACGTAACTTCGCTAAAAATCAACGAACCGGAAAAAAAACGCAATATGCACAACTAGACATCATACCAATGCTTCTGGTTAAGTTTCGTCAAATCCTAAGAGTAAGTTGATAAAACTGTAAGTTTGGTTAAGATTGCTCAAGAAATGTGACCTGTATCGTGTTAACATGTAAAACTGAATTTTTGCTAATTTAGGGGCCATAACCCTGGTGTTATTGGTCCGATCTGGCCCATTATCAAACTCGTCCGAGATCTTATGGTCATATACAACCTGTGCATGTTTGGTTAAGATTGCTTAAAAAAGTTGACGACTGACGACTGACGAAGAGTGGACACAATAGCTCACTCTTGAGCACTTAGTGCTCAGAAATCAACATCAAGTTTCGGGGTGGGGAGGGAGGGGGAGAATGGAGCCCATGCCTGGGGGATGGGGAGGGAGGGGGAGAAGGGAGCCCAAGCCTCAATATGGATGAAGTACGAATAAGCTGAATAATGCTATAAGAAATCCAAAACAAAATGTGGGTGACATAAGAAAAATATTTTAAGAGATAAACCATGTTATTTACTTGCTAAACTTATTTCTTTCAGTATATAAGGTAACCAATTCCCAAATTGAGTAGAGCTACACGCAACATTTGATGTAAAATAAGACGCATTTGGGTTCCACGGGAGCCCAGGGATTACAGGAACTAAAAGAACTTAAGCAGCCCTTTAGATAATGCTATAAGGAAACCCATGGCCAAATTTGGTTGTTGTGCTAGGATAAGAAATGCAAGAGATAAAGACAGCTTACACGCAAACATTGATGTGGGACACACGAGCCTGGAAGCTCTCATTCTTCAAATTAGTCGAGCTAAAAAGTACGCTTTTGTTTAAAGAGGACGATGAAAGAAAGTTCTTGGTGTAGTAGCCCAGGTATGAACAGTGTTGTCAAGAGTGCCCTTACTTGTTGGCGTTGTTGGTGCTATTGGAATTGGTACTTCTATACTGACACATTTAACTGGACTTATTAATCTGAAAGAGAAAGGAAAGGAATTTAATACGCATTATGTGATGGCATCGAACAAATGCATAAGTTGTACATATAATTAATACAAAATGTGTAAACAACTTCAGTCTGAAGAAATTACAAACATTTCGATAACGACAGAATAATGCATAATGTACTGTTTATTAAACAATTTCATTTCCTTATTTTTTTCTGCAAATTGGATTTCGGGATACCACACGAGGAAATATGCAAACATTTCATAGACGCTAATAATTTGGTGTGAATACTACTGACGGACAGACAAGAGCTTAACTTTGAAAGTAAACCTAATTATGGTACTTGCACTCTGCACAACCTCTCATTGTCCTCTATCATCGTGTTAAGTTTCATTGCAGTGCCATATTTGCTCCGGACAACAAAAGTGGAACAGACGTACGGAAGGACCGAATGACGGATGAAGCGACGACTATATGTTCCCTTAAATTATTTAAGGAAAGTATACGTATGGGGTTTAACGTCGATTTTAACAATCTGTCGGTTATATCAAGACATTGTCTCGTGTCGCAGTGAGCTCAATGCTCAACTGTCTAGTGCTACCACATTCGAATAGCATGTCATGATACCCCCACACAGTCGCAATATACAGACACCGGCGAGACCAGTCCTGGAACTGCCCTTTATTGCTGGACGCCAAAAAGCTACTAGCACTATTTTTATAAAATAGTTTGTATCCACGACAACCCGCATGGGAGTCGGGACGCTTTACCACTAAGCCACTACCGTGGTGTTCATGCAATTATTTAATTTATATGAATAGTTTGCTCACTAACAAAGTTAAATGAAATAAAACGACATCGTAGTACTCAAATGTTTTCATGGATATCATACGTTAGGTTTTATAAACTGCGTACAGCTATTGTACCAACAGAATCACTGTTTCCAAGGCAGTAAAGAAGTGGAATGCTTACCCTAAAGAATCCGTAGCGGAGAAACACAGCGTGTTGCTCGTTCCAGCGTCGCTTTGTGTTGGTGTCCACGTGACAGCTTTTGACGCGTAGAACCAGGATGCATCGGATGATGTCGTTAGAGGTCCAGCTACCATACCAACTGGTTTTATTGTATCAATTTTGGTTATGCTAAATTCAAAAAGAAAGATCAGTTAACCCTTAACCCGTTAAGCACGTCTATAATAGCATTTGCGTCCATTGTAAACCCAGGCTGATCAGTGTTGACAATGTCCGGCTGCCGATCAGTCATTTTCCTCAAAACACACCTTTGTCACATAAATGGAATGTTCTTAATTCAAAGAAAGAACAGTCCATTATATATATGTAGCGTGTTAAGAGATAAGATACATGTACATGATGTATATACAACAGCTTACAAGCAAACCTTGATCGGTCTTTATTGCAAATTATAAGGGCCTCCTTCACACTGTAGGTTCCATCTGAGCCCAAGTAGTATATAGGATCCAAAATTACTTCTGCAGACATTAAGAGAATACTATAAGGAAGCTATTTCGCATATCTGGAAGCACCGGATCAAGGAATGTAAGACATATACACTCGAAAACAGAGCTTAGGGCAAAACTCTAGGAAGAGTGCGACGCCAACGCAGAAAACGTTAGCCAGTACGCTACTACTATTGCACCTATGTAGATGTATGCGTGTATGCAGTTTAGTATTAAGGTTTTTGGTGTGTGCGTGTGTGCGTGTGTTAGACCGTGAGCCATACACTTTTTTGTTACCATCTCAAGGGACAAATTCTTACGAGTACCATGTTATTGAGAACCGTGTAGAGAAACAAAAAATCCATGATAGCAGTGTGAACAGGGTAGCTGATTCCTGTTATTAGAGTTATCTCCCCCTTTTAAGCAAAACTCTTGTTTCTTTAAAGAAATCGTTTTCGCTGAAACTAGAAGAGCTACAGGTCTAATATTTTGCATGTATTATACATTTAGAGTCCTCTACCAAGTATTTATAAAATGGTGACCCCAGGGTCAAATATGGCCCAGCCCCGGGGGTAACATTTTTTGATACAGTTATATAGGAAATCTTTAAAAATAAATAATTTTTTCTCTAAAACTGTAAGAGCTAGAGGTCCCATATTATGCATGAAGCATAAGCGTATGGTCCACTATCAAGTTTGTTAAAATGTTGACCCTGGGGTCATATCTGGCTCCGCCCCAGGGGTCATATATTTACATAGAGTCATATAGAAACATCTTTAAAATCTCTTCTTTAAAAAAAACAAGAGCCAGAGGTCTACTATTTTGCATATTGTACAATCTTATGGTTCTCTACCACTTTTGTTCAAATGTTGACTCTGTGTCCAACTGTGGCCCGGTTCTCGGGTTACAAAGAGTTATATAGGAAAGTCCATAAAACTATTCTTTTTCTGATACTACAAGAGCTAGAGGTCTAATACGATGCATGTAGCATAAGAGTATCGATCTCTTAACATTTTATTTTGGTTCAAATGGTGATCTTACGGTCAAATTTCGCCCGGTCCCGGGGGTCACATATTTACATAGAGTTATGTAGGAACGTCTATAAACATCTTCTCTGAAACTACAAGAGCTAGCGGTGTAATAAGCTACATGTAGCTTAAGATTATTGTTCTATACCAAATCATTTAAATGGTGTCCCTGGAATCAAATTTGGCCCTGTCCCGGGGGTCACACTATAACATAGAAATATATAGTAAAACATATTCAAACAGCTTCTCTGATACCTCAAAAGCTAAATAATAGTTCGCATGTACCATAAGCTTATGATCTTTTACCTAGTTTGTTCAAATGGCGACAATGGGGTCAAATATGGCCACTACGGGGTCACAGTTTTACAGATTTATATAAAGAAATTGTTGTTGTTTCTTAAAACATGAGAGCACTTTGAGACAAGGCGAGTGGGTCTCTTGTTTATGGCTTGAAGTTGTACACTTTTCATAAAATCACTTTTTAAGCGAACTGAAATAAATAGAGAATGTGACTTTTGATAAGGTATTCCATTATGAAGACTTAACCATGTTTACAAATCGCATATTGAATAAATCCACGAACTAAAATCAAAGTAGACCACTGCATTTTCGACAAATTGCAAAAAAAAATAGAAAGAAAAAGAAAAGGCATTTTACGGTTTAACTGTTGATTTTTAGGTGTTTGTTATACAAGTTTTAAAATAACCCGCAAAATTACGACACAATTACACTACTCTAAACTCTATCCAGGTGTTCATCTCATATAATAATCCATATGTGTCGCTTAAAAGTATATGTTTTTTCATAGTTTTTTGTAATATCCGTAATTGAATAAGTGTAAAATGAATTATCCATTTATTTATTTTTGTCTGGCTGGTTAAAGATTTTATAGATGTAAGTTATGTATATATCTCGTGGTCAATAGGTTTAGAAACGATATACATATGTTGTAAAATGTGGCTGTTGTTGGCGGGATAGCTACTTTAACTGCATTAGCACCTGTATGTCGGATATAACTTTTAGAGTAAACATCAGTAAACTAACCGTGATCACTAAATGTAATCTATCTCGATGCACTGGGTACCGATTCTTATCTGGAAGCGTTTAATGTTGTTTTTTTTATATCTATAGTTGCCATGGTAAGTAGTTAGTACAGTGATCTGGGTATCACCCTAAAAATATTTCTTCGTCGACGCCGTTTGGTTCCCGTGCAATAATATGACAATTGCATATCCAGGCATAGGGATAAAATTTCCCCGAATTCATGTTAATTTTGTCATTTTTGTTCATAATTTTCATCATGAAACCTGTGTTGTTTCAGGTGCTACTTCAGTGGTGGCAGTGATCGTGGCTCCAGCGAAAAATGGAGTGTTTACTAGAGAATTTGCAGCAACTCTGCAGTTCTGCAGGTAAGAAGGTGTAAAAATCCTTAAAATATGCATAAATTGTAATTAAAAAGTATTAAAATAGACAACTTTTAAGATTTTGCGTTGCAATATGCAATGTTTAATTCATGTATTTATGTGTAATACAAAATCCAAATGTGTAATCATAATAAGTATTGCCATGACGCATACACCTAAAAAAGACTTTTGTTTAAAAAAAAACACGTTAAACCGCACATTTTCTTTATCTAGAATCCCTTATTCATATTATAATATTATTTAAATCATGTAGAAAGGTTGTAAATTACTGATTCTTACAAGTTAATGCATAAAAATGTGTCAATAGTGGGTGGGGTAAATTGACTTCTAATTTGAAGCAAAATAGAGATTTTAAACTGAATTCAGTGGTAAAAAATAGCTTATTTACGCTTTATGAAACTCAATGAATTGTAAACTTCAGTGCATCTTTAGAAAGTACATCAATAATTATTCACACAAGCATGACATTCAAAAATGAACATCAAAAACTTATATGAAAGCGCTACAATGATAACCTATTAATGTTCGATTTTTTTTATATAAGCTACCTGTTCCAGATTGCTATCATGGAAAAATGTAATCTATATACATTGCTCTTTTCAAAAAGTGATGGTAGAATTTGTCCCTTGAGTTGGTAACAATATCGAAAATTTTAGGTCCTGGCTCAAGGCCTATGTGTGTATAATGGAGTTCCCGAAACCTTGGAAGTAAATCGAAAGTAAATTATCTAATAGAACTTCCTTGTGATACGCAGGCTTCATAACCTCTGCTCCCAACTAAATTCCATTATGTTTATTTCGCTCTTCGGGGCATTTAATTTTATTAGATACTGGGATCATACGCCGTACGACATGGGGAAGCAAATAACTCCATGTCCACCGTCGTATGCATGCCATCTTCGGGATGGTTAAAATTGTGTACTATTGATTTTATGAATATTGAGTTCTGCTCAACCCGGGGCTAGAGGGCGTGAGCGGTAGCTAGCATATTTCACTACCACTCATGAACAGTCTCAATCAAACCGAGACTGCAATATTTCGTATGTGTCGTGCTCGGCAGTTTCCAAAGGTCCATTATACTCTTTTATAGCACAGTGGCGTTGCTTGTGCAGTGTGGCGGCAGTAAAACGTCTCCCCGCGCTTGCAATCAGTACTGTTATTTATTCGATCTTTCGGGATCGCTGAGCCCGATACTTATATTTAGTTATCGGTGGTACATTTTCAATTTCTTTTGTTTTCTTATTTAATTTTTGATTCGGTGGTTCCACTACTCCGGCCGATAAAAGGCTCTGGGTATTGTTTAACCACTTATAGGATATGTTGTCTGCTTTTTAATTTAGTCTTTTGGCGGTTCCTTGTGATACGCAGGCTTCATAACCGCTGCTCCCAACTAAATGCTATTATGTTTATTTCGCTCTTCGGGGCATTTAATTTTATTAGAAACTGGGACCATACGCCGTACGACATGGGGAAGCGAATAACTCCATGTCCACCGCCGTATGCATGCCATCTTCGGGATGGTTAAAATTGTGTACTATTGATTTTATGAATATGGAGTTCTGCTCAACCCGGGGCTAGAGGGCGTGAGCGGTAGCTAGCATATTTCACTACCACTCATGAACAGTCAATCAAACCGAGACTGCAATATTTCGTATGTGTCGTGCTCGGCCGTTTCCAAAGGTCCATTATCATACTCTTTACTGCTGTCGTGATGCAAGTGTTAATGAAGTTTGGATGCTCTACAGTTGCAAGTGCGAGTACTGAAGCAAATGGAAAAAACGTATAAAATACGTCAACGGAATTGATAATTTAGAAAGATGTGATTAAGGCCTAACATTTTGGTGTCGTGTACATGTATTTTAAAAGCTGGAAAGCTGTATGTCCAAGTGTTAGAAAATACATATTGGCCCACTATTCGTAGGAACGGGTTTCGTATAATTATGTAGCCGTGTTTAACGAAGTGAACCAGGAATGAACGTGCCAGGCACATCCTCTATTTACATAAAGATAAAATATGGAGAATGGGCCTAGAACCTCCCTACCTGCAGAACTGCAGAGTTGCTGCAAATGCTATGGTAGACACTGCATTTACGATGGAGCCACGTTTCCGCGGTGTCGTGATAAAGACGTTAAACAACATGATAAAACAGGACAAAATGAATATGAACGAGGTGGGTGCTACCCCTCTGCATGTGACTGGGTGTTTGCGAGATTGCAGTGGTTGTAGTATACCCCCGGCAACCACACTGGGTGAATGAGCATAAAAAAATGACCAAATGAAAATGAATATGAATGGGGGGTCCTACTCTCTGCATGTGTGTTTGTGAGATTGTAGTGGCTGTATTCTACCCCGGCAAACACACGGGGTAATAAAAACAAATTGAATGTTACGTAAATTAACGAAGTAGGAGAACGTCATTAGCATGTAGCAAACGTCTTACCTTTGAACCGCTTGTGCTGTGATATTAACAGTAAATAGCAGACCAACAACCGCTGTGAAACTCGCTTCTGTTGGTGAGACGATTGTTACACTGTCGCAAGCTTGTGCTGGTACAGCACTGAACACGATTACCATGAATTGTAGCGGAATACTGCTGAGAGCCGTGGTCGAAACTTGGGTTGCAAAGTCCTCTATTTGTACGGCCACTATGTATTTACCAACTCCCTGGGTTGCGCTATATGTTATTGTGCAGGTAGCCTGTTTGGGTGTGAAAGGGACTCGTGTCAATCATAAGTTGTATTAATTGAATTCCAGATTTTCTTCGGAGCTTCCAGTTAATATTTAAATATAAGGCGATACCCAATGGGAAGTTTTTCTTTATTATTTCAACCATACGTTTTATTAAATAATTCAGGAGAGGCATACTGCTCAACTGCAAACAAATTAAATAGATCATGTTGAACTAGTTATTAAAAAAAAATCTCGAAAACATGCCTTGCATAATACCGTCAGAAGTCTAACAATAAAAAGGTCAGTAAAAACAATTTGAATTTATTCAGAGTTAAATTCAGCTTGGAATTTAGTGAAGATTTCTTTTTATGATTATCCATAGTAAACAAAATTAAATGACAAGGTAAATAATGGCATAACTGCGGGTCATACAAGCCTACAAATAAACATGCAAGACAATTTAGGTATCAAGATTCAAGACTTAAAAAATAGAAAAAATATCTCTTCAGCAGTTTTATCCCACATGGTTTGCGAATAATCATACAGCATAAACATATGGAGGTGCGTTTTCATCGACAGTCAGGATATAACGGTTTCAGATTGTAAAAAAGTATATGCAAATAAGTCTGTATTGTGAATAATCAGACGATTTTTACTGCATAAGAGAGAAAAATATTTGAACAGGCCAATATGAACAAGAGCGTTTGGAAGGATCTACCTCCTTTACAATACAATACGTAGTTATGCGATTATGATATATCATGTACTCATTTGATACACAACATCGCAAAATGTAGTCCATGTAATCAAGCTTGCCGGTGCTAGGGTAAGTGAGAGGTGTTGTACCTTATATTACCTCTCATAAACATACTCGATAAACCAAGTCTGCTTCTTTTCTCTCGTTTGTGTTTGTTGCTTCCTTTGGGATCATCAAGCCAAATATTTGTTGCACATATCGACATTTACACTAGCGTTTGTTTAGTGCTGTGTGGCGGCTGTACACGCTTACATACAAACGTTAACCGGGACGCAGACGCAGACGACGATTACGTGATGACAATAGGTTGTTTTTGTTCGAAAATGTCAAGTCGAGCTGGAAATGGTTACCATGGTTACACAACCTGGTCGACCATCGGCATCTTATGAATATATATCCGCAACCGAGTTCATTATCGACATAATGCGACTTAAGTGAAAGTATGATGGTTCTAAATGTTGTTGTTTTTAAAAGGAAAAGCATGTATTACACACGTGTTACTTTCATATGAAATACAAATGTGGAATTAATTGGTGGTACATAATAAATGAACACCTAGATATTGCTCCCGTTTAACAGATGGGGAGCCCAAGTCTACAAAAAATAAGTGAGACTATATAGTCTAATAGTATAGCTATAACCTAAAACTATATTTCAAATTAATGACAAATATGATAAGGACCTATTTCCAGCCTATTGTATTTGGTTGGATTGGGGGAGGTGGAGTGTGGGAGAGAAGTTGTATAGGTATCTGTAAATCACTGTTAGAGGTAACAACTGCACGAGACAATGGGGATATTTAGTTGTTGTATAAGAGGATGAGGCCCGTCTAATATAGCTTTTGTATGAAGCCAACATATTAAAACATAAAAGCAGTTTTTTCATTAGTTTGAATTATACAGTTTTGCAATTAGTGCAGCTAATTTGTTGGGTTTTGTCCTTCATAAAAGATTGTAAAAAATTATATACTGCTAAGCCTTACCCTAGATACTGTTCAATAGAACAATGCTATTTAAAGAAAAAACTTTACTTGGGCCTGCATTAATCATGAGCTATTCGGAAATGTAGCATGTGAGCAGTAAATAAGCACGCTTTCCGCGCTTCCTTAATGACCATTTAGAGTTAAAAAATAGGTCCTTAAAGTAGCTATCCCACCAACAACAGTCAAATTTGATAACAGTTACCAGCTCATAATTCATTTTACTCATATTCAATCCTGGTTATTTTAAAAACCGTTCAACCGATACATTTTTATATGACCTGAACACCTGAACAGGTTTTGTAGTGCAATTTTGCCGGTATTTGAAGGGTTAGTTTCTTTAAGCAACGGTTTAGATGATATCGATCCTGTTACAACTATAGAATTTTACTAAGCACCAGGATTTCAATTCAACATTTTACGGTATGTGGTTTTACCAATAACACAAATGTCAACAATTATTTTGGTTTACGATTAATTTATGTGAAATACATTATTTTATTGTCAAAAATTGATAAGGAAAAAAGTTGTGCGTGTACTTTTGCATATTAAGGAAACCATAAATATCCTTCATCTGGGTTCAAAAAATAAGGCGAAAAAGGTTTGGTGCTTAGCAAACGTTTAGTAGTATATATATATGGGGAGAAATATTTGTGAACTACCAAGGACAGACAACCTTCGGACGAACTACGACAGGCCTAGCTATGACGAGATACTTCCTAAAAAGGATAGCTGCAACACGCGCTGATGAACTGTATCTCTACATCATAACCCACTCGTCTGGAGGCACAATTAACATATAGACGCATACATATATACAATTATAGATCACATATGAGTGGGCCATATTTAAGCATTCAACCACACACAGCTATATGGAGACAGTGACAAACTGACAATGAAAGGTGCCGGATCTTGGGGATACTGTGAATTCAGTAAATATATAATGGGAGATGATTCACTACGGGGAATGTATATAATATATACATACGCTATGGTTTTCGTTATTTGACTGTACACGGTCAATAGTAATGCTTTAAGTATCACCCGGTTTCCAATATCAATATTAGGTCGACTAGTAGGCCGAGTGGGCTAAGGCGTCTGCAAAAGGGTGAGGCGCTGTGTCGAAGTTGGTGTATAGGGCTGTGGGTTCGAATGCGTTGGTAAGTGGTTGGTGCAAAATCAAATCCACATATATACATATAATATGTATTAATTGTTACTTCCCTTGATCCAAATCTCTATTTATTTAAATTTGTTTAGTCTTATTCATTGTTTTAATAGCTTTGGAGTTGCTTTATACTTATCCTGCAGTATCGATTTTAGGTTTTAGGTTTTGAGGTAGGGTTTGCGTTATCTTTTTCACATTTTTACTCTTTCATAATTAAATGTCAGGGTACAGTTTTACCCTCATCCAACCAGATATGTTCTTTTATTAGCATCACATTTTGCTCAAGAGCGTCTATTCAAAGTTACCAGTTTCTGCAACACTGCCAAACGATAAGTTGTTTTTTAAAGAGTTTTATTTAAACTGCCGTGTATTTTTGGTGGTTTTTTTTGTTTCGTATTTGTTATTTTCGTTTTTGTGTACCCCTGATGAAGGCGTAAGCCGAAAGCGCTTACTTCGTCCAATAAAGCTCCAGGAAAACCGTTACATACATCTTCACACTCGCTATATCCAGTCGACCATCGGCATCTTATGAAATCGCCATCTATATCTGCAACTGAGTTCGAAATAATGCAAATTAAGCGTGATGGTTCTAAATGGTTTGTTTTAAAATGGGCATGGCTACTGCGGACATATTTAGTTATAACCAGTCAGACATATGGTCCTCAAACAAAAACATATTTACAACATGTACACATTTGCTGAAACAAGTGTTATATATGGCATAAAACATGTCTAGAAACTTCATAATATATTACAAGAGCTGTCGGAGAACAGCGCAGCTCGACTATTCGATTTTTCAGAGAATAATAAATTTATAGCTAGTATATAACATCAGAAAACAAGGCTACAACAATGTGGGGTGGGGCTGGGGCACAACATAACTATGTGTAAGAACTGACCAAATCTACACAGATTTTGAGTGGGGTGCGGGGTGCGG
The DNA here is from genome assembly GCA_037043455.1 of Cyrtodaria siliqua. Classification (NCBI taxonomy): domain Eukaryota; kingdom Metazoa; phylum Mollusca; class Bivalvia; order Adapedonta; family Hiatellidae; genus Cyrtodaria; species Cyrtodaria siliqua. The sequence goes on along the minus strand of JAWPHD010020346.1, from coordinate 8,057 downwards.
GTGGAGGAGAGGCGGAGTGGATGGTGGGGGAGTGGGGGTGGGGAGGGCAACATATATGTGTAAGAAGCTATGTAAGAATTGACCAAAACACAGAAATATGGTAAAACAAAATAAAAAAATAAAACATTTCGATTGGAGGGAGTAGGGTTGGGTGGGCAATATCTATGTGTAAGAATTGACAAAAACACAGAAATATGTAAAAAAAAAAAAAAAAAATTGAGTTTCGAATTGGGGGTGGGGAAGTGGGAGTGGGGTGGAGGGGTGGAGGGGGGTAGTGTGTGGGAGTGGGGGGAGGGGGCAACATATATGTGTAAGAAGCTATGTTTCGAGCGTGGTGGAGGGGGAGAAGCAGGGGGAGGGGGGAGAAGCTTGAGGTGGGGGGAGGGTGAGAAGCTATGTGTAAAGTGTAAAAAATCTAGTTTCAAGTTTGTGGTGGGGTCGAGGGGGGAGTGGCGGGGAAGGGAGGCGGGGGGAAGGGGCAGCATGTTTAAGAATTGACAAAAGCAACACAGAAATATGTAAAAAAATCAAAATAGACTTTTAAGTGGAGGTGGTGGGGGTGGTGGGGGTGGTGGGGTGTCGGGGTGGTGGGGTGGTGGGGGAAGCGGGTGAGAGGCGGGAGTGGGTTGGGGGTGGGGTGGGGCGGGGGCAACAAATATGTGTAAGAATTGACTAAAACACAGAAATATGTTAAAAAAAAAAAAGTTTCAAGTGGTACGGGGGGGGGGGGGGGATGATAGGTGGGGTGGTGGAACCTGGAAGGAGGTTTTATATTGCATGGTTTTGAGGGAGCCGACATAACACAATGAATCTTTATATTACTGTATGCGGATGACACACATGTTTTTTTCTGAAACTGCACGTGGATTGCAGAAAAGTTTTGATATTTCAAGTGATTATTGTATACGATGATAATTAAAAGTAAATACAGCCAAAACAAAGGTTATGTTTTTTTGTAAAGCTAGTTCATTGCCTCGGAACTTACGATTCTACATGATGGAAATGAAATTTAAATTGTTAAAAAATTTGAAAGGAGAAATTTGGAAATCGATAAATACAAAAAATATTGCAGTCTCTGTTTGACCGCGACTGTCCATGAACGGTAGTAAAAAGTGCTGGCTATTTAAAATGTCATAGTACATGAAGTGAGCCATCGCGAAGATGGAATGCATATGACGGTGAACATGGCACCTTCAATTAGGCCAGAGGTCCCAGTTTCTAACAAAACGCTTTGCCCTGAACGAGAAAACAATGGGCAAAATAAACAAAATCGAATTTAGCTGGGAGCAGAGAATACGAAGCCTGACCGTAAAAAGACCAAATTAAAAAGCAGGCAACATATCTTAAGGGCGATTAAACAATACTCAGAACCTTTAAAGGCTGGAGTAGTGGAACCATCTATTCGAAATTAAAGTAAAAAACCACGTAATTGAGAATGTACGACCGATTTCTGTAAATATGGTGTTCAACGATCGGAATGAATAACAGTCATTGAATAATTAATGAATAATTAAGTCATGTTGCTATCTTTGAATTGTCTTCAGCCAAGGTGGGTCATTTAATGAAACACAGGTCACATTAGCAGGCCAAGCACAAAATGCTATTTTTAAATTGAATACATATCTATATAAGTTTACGAATACTAGTATCTCTAATGAGCACAAACTGGATTTATTTGATAAACTTGTACTTCTGGTACTGAACTATGGATCTGAAGTATGGGGAATTTCATCTGCTTTCAGTATTGAAAACGGGCATACTCTATTTTGTAAAAGGTGTTAAGTGTAAAAATATGTACACAAAATGATTTTTTCTACGGAGAACTTTGAATGACTACTCAATCAACCAAAGGTATTTGAATATTTTGAAATACTGGATAGAAGTCATTGAATGAAATATTTGTAAAACACGTTTATAATTTGATAATTATTAGCCATACTTGGTTTTTACGATGCATGGCTTTCCCAAGATGTCTGAAACAGTTTAATTATTTTTGTATAATGTAAAACAAAGATTACATAATTTATTCAAAATATGCACTACCGTTTGGAAAATTCAAGCAGAGCAAATTTCTATATTTATTGTAGATAACTAAATTTCGAAACCTTACTTATACCTAAAAAAAGAAATTCATTCAGTTTCGAGTGGGGGGGATTGGGGGGGGGGGGGGGGGGGGGGCAGTTTCGAGCATGGGGTTAGGGGCAACAGAGGTATGTGTAAGAATGGACCAAAACACAGAAATGAGTTTCAAGTGTGTGTGGGGGAGGGGGGTGGGGCGGGGAGAGAAGCAGGGGGTGGGGAGCAACATATGTGTAAGAAGCTATGTGTAAGAATTGACCAAAAAACATAGAAATATGTGGGGAAAAAAGTGGGGGAAGGGGGGGTGGGGGATGGGGTGGTGGTAGCGGGGTGAGAAGTGGGAGTGGGTGGGGCTGGGGGTGGGGGAGGGGGCAACATATATATGTGTAAGAATAGACTAAAACACAGAAATATGTAAAAAAATAAAGTTAAAAAAAAGTGTGGAGGGGGGTGGGAGTGGGGGCGGGGGAGGGTGGGTCGAGAATGGAGCCCATGCCTCAATATGGGTGAAGTATGAATAAGATGCATAATGCTATAAGGAATCCCAAACCAAAATTATAGATATATACATGCTTACATGCAAACCTAGATCTGCCTTTATTGCACATTGTATGGGCCATCACAATTTGGGTTCCATGGGAGCCCAGAATTTGCAGAAGACAAAATTACTTATCCAACCCTTACAACATACTATAAAGAAACCAATTCCAAAATTTAGTTCAGCTAGGACAAGACATGTAAGAGATATAGTCCTGTTAAGACAGCTTACACGCAAAATTTGATGTGAAACAGACACACTTTAACGGCTCAGAATCAGAATTTGGGTTCCATGGGAGCCCAGGGGTTACAGAAACCAAAATTACTTAAGCAGCCCTTAAGATAATGCTATAAGAAAGCTAATGGCCAAATTTGGTTGTGCTAGGGTAAGAATTGTAAGAGATAATTTGATTGGGGACGCCGACGCCGACGCCAACGCCGACACCAACGCCGACGCCGACCCCGGGGTGATTACATAAGCTCTCTTATTCTTCGAATAGTCGAGCTAAAAATGATCGTCACCTTCTCCGCATATATTATGCGATGAAAACTAGCTTTAAAAGCATAATATAAATAATAAAAATAAAAACAAATTATACACAATATTTATTTCTTGGAATTGCTGTATTTCTGTATTCTTTACAAATTACAGTTATATATTGCGTTGCTATTGATGATGGGTCTCCCAGGGGTTTTGGGGAACAATAGAACATGGCCATTCATTGTTGGAGAACAAGGGAACATTGTCTGTTATTGGTAATATTTTTGGGGAACAAGGGAACATTGGAAAAATATTTTTGGGGAACAAAGCAAAACATTTTTGGAGAACAAGGGAACATTGGGTCATATTTTCAGGGAACAAGGAAACATGGACCCCCACCCCCACCCCCACCCACCCTAGGAGGGCCTCATTGATATAGTACATTATTTTGTATTAAGTACACGCAAGTTTTGCAGGTACCCGCTGTCACACTTTTATAACGTTTTGTTGGTCTGCTCATGGAATTTTGCTGAATAAAAATATATATGATGCTGTATATTGATGCCGAATACATGTGTGAAGTTTCAATCCATTGTGTATTTGTAGTTTTCGAGATGCAAGCTTACATGCAAAATTTTAGCCAATTTTTCTAAGTATAAAAGGGGCCATATAATTCTGTTAAAATCAAAGCATGTTTTACAGAATCTGGCTATATGATGTGGTCTAATGATGCCGAATACATGTGAGGTTTAAATCCATTATGCAAAGTAGAGTTTGGAGATAACAACTTACAGATAGTATTTTAACCGGACCCGGACGGAGACACAGAGAAGCCAATACCTTTTTTTTCTTCGAAAATGTCGTGCTGACACCTAAATGAGCATGGAATACACGAATTTCAAAAATTCCGAACCAGGGGATAAAGAACTACATTTGCAGAACAAATACAGGAAGTAGAAACGTACCAGGTAGTAAAATCGTATGATCACACCCATCTTGCAGTCGAACGACGGGAGGCATCGCAACAACCGGCGAGGTGTTACTTATTCCGAGGTCAGGTCTTATAGACAGATCAACTTTAGTCTTCAACGACCAATCACCACTGCCGCCTATTACTAGATCACTAACCCAGCAACAGCTGTCAAACCTAAAAAAACAACATCGTACATGTATCGATTAAAAATATAGCTTTATTCACGGGTTATTAATACCAATGACTGAATATGTTCAAAATGAGTTCATTCCATGCTCCATTTTTGGCCTGTTATTGTGTCTATATATATAGAGAGAGATTGGATTCTAGAAATATGTAAGTGATGTATTCTCGAAATATGTAAGTGATGTATATAACTTGTCAGTAGGTTTAGAAAATCTGTGAATATCGGGACTTTAGAGGAATGATAAGATACGTATACTGGATAATATAACTGGATAGAACCATAATGAATAGTGATGTATCGATTAATCGAGGGTAACCGTTCATTCGTTACTTAGTCATCCGATTATGACCATCGATTATAAAGAGCTGTCTGAGAACAGCGCAGCTGGACTATTCGGTTTTTCAGGGAATAATAAATTATATAGCTATTATATACCATCAGAAAACAAGGCTAAAACAATGAGGGGTGGGGTTGGAGGCGAGGCGGGTATAGAAACTCGGGCCTATATAAACTTATTGTTAGAATCTCATAATTATAGTAACATTTGGGGCAGGGTGTGAAATTTTTAAAAATGTTAGTCCAGTTTTAATCAATAATTGCTGTCATTTAAAAGAAATTTGTGTTCGAAAGGCAACTCGGTGAGGGAGGGGATGAGAATCTAGCATTTTTTTATTGTGGCCTCATTTCTTTTTTATTTATTGATATTTCATCTGTGCATCTGAATTTAATCTAAAAAAAAATATGTAAATAATGATTGCGTTCAAATTTAAATTTTAATATCTAAATAATGATATTTGATAAAACCAAACAAACATTCGGCTGGTGGTGATGATGGGGTGGTGGATGGTTGAGGGAGTGGGGTGGGGGCGCGAAACAAATTGATAACAAAACAGAGAAGTATGAATAAGATGAATAATGCTATAAGAAATCCCAAACCAAAATTTGGGTGACAAAAGAAAAATATTTTAAGAGATAGATATAACAGCTTACACGCAAACCTTGATCTGCCTTCATTGGACATGTTATGGACCATCACAATTTGGGTTCCATGGGATCCCAGAATTTGTTGAAGGCAAAATTACTTACGCAACCCTTTACAACATGCTATAAAGAAACCAATTCCCAAATTTAGTTGCACAGCTTACACGCAAAATTTGATGTGAAATGAGACAATTTAAGGGCTATCATAATTTGGGTTCCATGGGAGCCCAGGGGTTACAGGAACCAAAATTAGTTAAACAGCCCTTAAGATAATGCTATAAGGAAGCTAATGGCCAAATTTGGTTGTTATAGGGTACGAATTGTAAGAGATATAGACTTGTAAACACAGCTTACACGCAAACCTTGATGTGAAACGCCGACGCCGGGGCGGGTACATAGCTCTCTTATTCTTCGAATAGTCGAGCTAAAAATGCACTTTACACTGGCCAAAAGATCTAACTAGACCCCTAATACTATTATAAATAACTCAACCAATTTTCAAGGTATCGTGATAAAATTTTATACACAGCTTTATCAATCAATTATACACAGACTGTGGAAATTTCATAAAAATCCATTGACTAAAAACTAAACTTTTTAACATTTTTAAAACTGACCCACGAAATCAAAAGTCACAGATTTATGAAAAATCAGTCAGTATTTAGTGTGGCCGCCGTTTGCTTGTATTACTGCATTTAAACCCCCAGCGGCCTTTTTTGCCACTGACAGTTCCAAGGCGGTAGCCCTATTATCAACCTTTTTGTGTTTGTGATGTCTTATTTGGCCTTTTATACATCTTTAAATGTGTGTTCTTTGTTTCTGTGTGTGTTTGTTGTTGACTGTCGTCCTTGAATGCTGCTATTCCTGTTCGATTTTTATATCTACATTTCCTCACATAAAGATTCATAGTCCGATGAGGACTCGAACACACAGCGGCTAGAGGCAAGTGATTTCAAGTCAGAGACTCTGACTACTCGGCCACGGAATGAATAATGTTAACTCCATGAGACAGAGATGTTTGTCAGTAATACAAGCAAACGGCGGCCACACTAAATACCGACTGATTTTTCATAAATCTGTGACTTTTGATTTCGTGGGTCAGTTTTAAAAATGTTAAAAGTTTTAGTTTTTAGTCAATGGATTTTTATGAAATTTCCACAGTCTGTGTATAATTGATTGATAAAGCTGTGTATAAAATTTTATCACGATACCTTGAAAATTGGTTGAGTTATTTATAATAGTATTAGGGGTCTAGTTAGATCTTTTGGCCAGTGTACTGTTAAAAATAGGAATAAACATGATTATCATGGCAACAGCAGCTAGGAAATACACTTTGTGAAAATGAGGATATACACAAAAAAAAACATTCATATCAATTATAATTATTTTGCGGATTAAAATTAAATAAAGGCAGAAGAAACAATACAGTAAAACATACGTACTTTAAGTTAACGAAACTCAGATTAATTAGCATGCACATATTTACTAAACAATTATAACCGATGATTGATTGTAAATTTCAACCGATTGCCCATCACTAACAATGAAACACAAGGACAAAAAGGCGACGCATATCAGTAGCAAACATGCAAACATGATAAACTTATCTTAAAAACAAACCGTACACAAATTCAAACACCGGAACGTTCGGATCGATTATTGCACTGCCCAATCCCGATGACCAGTATTCATCTACATTGTAATCTGTACACTGATATTGCAGAGTTCCGAGGTTGCCAGTGCATCCAGAGTAACATAAAAATCTAACTGATGGACCAATGAGCTGACCAGAAGCTATAACCGAATCGTCACAATATGCAGAGGACATTTTCCAGGAGATGCGATATTTTACCTCGACCTTAAACGACAAATAATATATAACAAGAGCTGTCGTAGAACAGCGCAGCTCGACTATTCGATTTTTCAGAGAATAAAAATCGTAAGAATTGACTAAAACACAAGAAATAGGTAAAAAAAATAATGTGGAGGGAGTGGGGGCAGGGGTGGGAGGAGAGAGCCCATGCCCCAATATGGGTGAAGTATGAATAAGATGCATAATGCTGTAAGACATCCCAAACCAAAATTATAGATATATACTTTGCTTACATGCAAACCTATATCTGCCTTTATTGCACATTTATGGGTCATCACAATTTGGGTTCCATGGGATCCCAGAATTTGCAGAAGACAAACCAACCCTTTACAACAAACTATAAGAAAACAAATTCCCAAATTTAGTTCAGCTAGGACAAGAAATGTAAGAGATATAGACCTGTAAACACAGCTTACACGCAAAATTTGATGTGAAACAGACACATTTTAAGGGGCTATCACAATTTGGGTTCCATGGGAGCCCAGGGGTTACAGGAACCAAAATTACTTAAGGAGCCCTTAATATAACGCTATAAGGAAGCTAATGGCCAAATAAATCTGGTTGTGCTAGGGTACGAAATGTAGAGATATGGACTTGTAAACGCAGCTTACACGCAAAATTTGATGTGAAATGGGACATTTTATGGGTTATCATAATTTGGGTTCCATAGGAGCCTATGAGTTACAGGAACCAAAATTGCTTATACAGCATTTGATAATGCTATAAGAAAGCCCATGGCCAAATTTGGTTGTGATAGGATTAGAAATGTAAGAGATACAGACTTGTAAACACCGCTTACACGCAAACCTAACCTTGATGTGGGACCACGACGCCGACACCAACTCCGACGCCGGGGTAATTACATAAGCTCTCTTATTCTTCGAATAGTCGAACTAATAACAAGCACTGGTTTACGCAAGCGTAAAAACGCTGCAGGAAAAATAAC